>JARWKJ010000011.1:4044102-4189102 GCA_029959095.1 Rhinichthys osculus | reverse complement strand
ATTAGGGCTGTGCAACGATTAATTGCATCCAAAATAAAAGTGTGTGTTTACATAATAGATGTGTGTGTACTGTGTATAATTATTTTTAATATACACGCATGTATATATTTAAGAAAAATGTGTTATTTATATATAAAAAAATCATATTTATATATAATATAAATGATGTATAAACAACTGTAGTTATAAATGTAATCCATTACATTACACATTTATACATAACCTGACTACTTTTCAACTAACTTGTTAATCATATTGATTTGAATAGGATAATCTTTTACCATATTGACATAAAACTACAAAAAGACAGAAAATATATACTTATCAACAACATAAAGCGCATTAAACATGACATTAGGGTTTGGGTTCGGTGGAAATGACAGGGTTTGTGAGTTTAATTACAGGATATTAAGTGATCATAAAAAAAGGTTTCCAAAGACACAGCAATGCATGCTTAAACGACTCACTGAGTGATCATTCAAATAATAATTAATGTGTTCATTAGGACTCTGATATGTAATGTTGCAATATTGAGAAAGAACTTGTTAAAAGTGAAATGATTTCTGTAGATCCAGTGGTCAAGTGTGTTTAGTGGCGTCTCAGTTTCCATGTAATCATAGCCACATATTTCACAAAACTGGAAGACTTTCTGAATGTATACAAGCAACATGCTTTTTTAGAAAACATTTAAAAGAAGGGTTAGACTATATGTAAATGTGTCCTTGTTACAGTGTAATTACATATTTAAGTAATGAGTAATATTAATTAACTACATGAATTTACTAAAGGGTTAGGGTTTGGTTGAGGGGTAGTTGCATGTAATGGTAACACTTTACTTAAAGGGGTGTGCATAAGACTAACATGACACCTTCATAACCACGACATGACATATGTCATGAATATGAAGTAGGGTTTATGCATGTTTATGACAACTGTCATTAAGTGTCTTTCGGTCAATAATGAAATTTTTAATGCAAATATGACATTGTTTGAGATGTCTTTGTTATGACATCTTGACATTAAATTAAGTTAAACTGTCATGTGGTTGGTTTTCAATTGGCTGTCATAAGGCCGTTATAACTGTGTCATGAATATTCTTCTTGGCCTCAACTACAGTGGTACACATTCAATTTGTCATTAACATGTTATAATGCCTCATGACAGCCAATGTCAAAACCAACCACATGACAGTTTAATGTAATGTTAACCCATAAAGCTAAGTGCTTTCTTAAGTTTGATGATTAATCTGCTGTCATGCTTATAACAGGTTGTTTTGTCTTAGTAATGTCAAGTTGTCATGACAAAGACATCTCAATGTCATATTTGCATTAAAAATGTCATAATTGAGCGAATGACACTTAATGACAGTTGTCATAAACATGCATAAACCCTCCTTCATATTCATAACATGTGTCATGTCATGATTATGAAGGTGTCATGTCAGTCTTATGCACACCCCTTCAAGTAAAGTGTTACCCATGTGATTATGCAAAATTTATAGTTATTACTATAGTAAATACATGTAACGTGTAACAACAACACATTAAAATAAAGTGTTACCAACAGAAGAATTGGGGAGACAATAAATTATTAATGATTTACTGATATTGTGTGAATAATATGTAATCGCAGTCTAATTACAAGTAACTAACAACTTAAAGTCCCCCTGTGGTGTAAATCCAGCGTTTAATGTTGTTTATGTGTCTATGTGGTGTTTTTAATACGCTTTAAGACACACAATGTGTAAGTTCATAAGTCGACAGCATTGCTGAGTATTTTCTGCTTAAAACTGCAGTGAACCAAAGACAGTCTCAAAAACACGGTTTGAAATCGCTGGTGTTTCTGACGTCACAAACGACCTTGTAACCAATCAGATCAACGTGTGATCGTCAACCAGTGGATCTCTGAGCTGAGGGAGTGAGTGGAGGCGGGGCTCATTTGCATATTCATAGAGCCGCGCATACTAAATGAGGCGAGGGTGTCGAGTTACATTCGAGATATTTTAAGGCATGGAGAAATGTTTTTCAAGGGAAACGTTTTTAAATATGTCATTTTGGTGATCAAAGATGAGTTAAGGGATGCTGTGATTGACTACAGGACTTTAATTACAAGCGCTCTGATCACGTACTCCACTACCAGCATCACCGACAGATTCCCCTGAGAGTCTCTGATATTCTGATCTCTAGATATGGCTCAGGTCCCTCCTTCAATGTAAATCAATATGAATGTTTTCACTCGCTTCATCGAATTGCAAAAAGGTGTTAGATCTGAGGTCACACTCACTGTAGATCAGGGGTTTGTTTCAACTCAAGAGAACGACAAACATCAGACACACTGAACAAATGCAGAGTTGAGAGTCACGAGCATCAGAAGTGTTTTGGTCGGGCTGGAGCAGAAATCAATGGTTCGAGTGTTCAGTCGAGGGACTGTGTGTGTGTGTGTGTGTTGTCCTGCGGTTACCCTGAGAACCGGCATGTCCACGGCACAGGGCGTGATGGAGTCGCGGGGATCGATAACTTACTTAGTAACAAAAGATGCTATTTCACAAGCCAGTGGTCAGCGGGCCCTGAAGTCACTTGCCTCAGATAACTGTTTGTTAACAAGTAAAGTGTGGCCAAAGAAAGCACATCCGACGCTCCAGTGACAGCATGGAGACGCCGCTTAATTGGCTTTTAGCACCCGACTCCACAAGAAAAGAAGCCGGAGAGAGAAAGCGAAGGAGTGAGATGCAGCCTGTCCTATTATCCGAGTATTGATGATGACTGGGATGGGATTGCATCAGTTCATCTCTTCCTGGAGTCCCGCAGACTGTGGGTGATGGATGTCTGGGATTTGGGATTTGGCCTGGACACTGGCTACTGAAGGGCTGGGGGTCTCCACAACACGACGGGAAATGAAAGAAGATTATCAAGCTTTCAGGTTTGGTGTGTGTGTGTGTGTGTGAAGTCCATTTGGCAAGGATGCATTGAACATGCCTTAAGACAGGGTTTGACAAATGAAAAAAAAGCTAATAGTTACATCAAATGTGACATTAAAATAAAAACACATGGCTGCACAATTAATCTGATTAAGTAAATGCTGCTTTTCAACGCCATCTATGTATGTGCGGCGAGTTTAACGTGCACTTAGGGAACGTGATGTGCGCTTGGGTCACTTAATGTGCACAATTTCCAACATTTTATGGACAGAAGATTACAGCATTCCTCCAAAATAAAAGTTTGAGGATTTGAATGTGAGAATTTAAGACATAAATATTAATGATGTAATATTTTTTAGATTTATTCATTTTTCAATTTTACAGGACCATTTTAATTTACGACAGTAAAATATTTATATCTATGGAAGCTTGTTTCCGCCACAGAATAAAAAAAAATAGGTAATTGCGAGTTTATTTCTCACAACTCTGAGAAAAGATGTCAGAATTGCGAGATATAAACACAATATCGTGTTAAAAAGTCAGAATTGCGAGATATAAACTCATAATATCGTGTTATAAAGTCAGAATTGCGAGATATAAACTCAATATCGTGTTATAAAGTCAGAATTGCGAGATATAAACTCAATATCGTGTCATAAAGACAGAATTGCGAGATATAAACTCAATATTGTGTTATAAAGTCAGAATTGCGAGATATAAACTCACAATATCGTGTAATAAAGTCAGAATTGCGAGATATAAACTCAATATCGTGTAATAAAGTCAGAATTGCGAGATATAAACTCACAATATCGTGTAATAAAGTCAGAATTGCGAGATATAAACACAATATCATGTAATAAAGTCAGAATTGCGAGATATACACACAATATTGTGTTATAAAGTCAGAATTGCGAGATATAAACTCAATATCGTCTTATAAAGTCAGAATTGCGAGATATAAACTCAATATTGTGTTATAAAGTCAGAATTGCGAGATATAAACTCACAATATCGTGTTATAAAGTCAGAATTGCGAGATATAAACAATATCGTGTTCTAAAGTCAGAATTGTGAGATATAAACTCAATATCGTGTTATAAAGTCAGAATTGCGAGATATAAACTCACAATATCGTGTAATAAAGTCAGAATTGCGAGATATAAACACAATATCGTGTAATAAAGTCAGAATTGCGAGATATAAACTCACAATATCGTGTAATAAAGTAAGAATTGCGAGATATAAACTCACAATATCGTGTTTTAAAGTCAGAATTGCGAGATATAAACAATATCGTGTTATAAAGTCAGAATTGCGAGATATAAACTCAATATCGTGTTATAAAGTCAGAATTGCGAGATATAAACACAATATCGTGTAATAAAGTCAGCATTGCGAGATATAAACTCACAATATCGTGTAATAAAGTCAGAATTGCGAGATATAAACTCACAATATTGTGTTATAAAGTCAGAATTGCGAGATATAAACACAAAATCGTGATATAAAGTCAGAATTGCGAGATATAAACACAATATCGTGTTATAAAGTCAGAATTGCGAGATATAAACACAATATCGTGTTATAAAGTCAGAATTGCGAGATATAAACTCAATATCGTGTTATAAAGTCAGAATTGCGAGATATAAACACAATATCGTGTTATAAAGACAGAATTGCGAGATATAAACTCAATATCGTGTTATAAAGTCAGAATTGCGAGATATAAACTCACAATATCGTGTAATAAAGTCAGAATTGCGAGATATAAACACAATATCGTGTAATAAAGTCAGAATTGCGAGATATAAACTCAATATCGTGTAATAAAGTCAGAATTGCGAGATATAAACTCACAATATCGTGTAATAAAGTCAGAATTAATATCGTGTAATAAAGTCAGAATTGCGAGATATAAACTCACAATATCGTGTAATAAAGTCAGAATTGCGAGATATAAACTCACAATATCGTGTAATAAAGTCAGAATTGCGAGATAGAAACACAATATTGTGTTATAAAGTCAGAATTGCGAGATATAAACTCAATATCGTGTTATAAAGTCAGAATTGCGAGATATAAACTCACAATATCGTGTTATAAAGTCAGAATTGCGAGATATAAACAATATCGTGTTATAAAGTCAGAATTGCGAGATATAAACTCAATATCGTGTTATAAAGTCAGAATTGCAAGATATAAACTCAATATCGTGTTATAAAGTCAGAATTGCGAGATATAAACTCAATATCGTCTTAAAAAAGTCAGAATTGCGAGATATAAACTCAATATCGTGTTATAAAGTCAGAATTGCGAGATATAAACTCACAATATCGTGTTATAAAGTCAGAATTGCGAGATATAAACTCACAATATCGTGTTATAAAGTCAGAATTGCGAGATATAAACAATATCGTGTTATAAAGTCAGAATTGCGAGATATAAACTCAATATTGTGTTATAAAGTCAGAATTGCAAGATATAAACTCAATATCGTCTTATAAAGTCAGAATTGCGAGATATAAACTCAATATCATGTTATAAAGTCAGAATTGCGAGATATAAACTCAATATCGTGATATAAAGTCAGAATTGCGAGATATAAACACAATATCGTGTTATAAAGTCAGAATTGCGAGATATAAACACAATATCGTGTTATAAAGTCAGAATTGCGAGATATAAACTCAATATCGTGTTATAAAGTCAGAATTGCGAGATATAAACACAATATCGTGTTATAAAGACAGAATTGCGAGATATAAACTCAATATCGTGTTATAAAGTCAGAATTGCGAGATATAAACTCACAATATCGTGTAATAAAGTCAGAATTGCGAGATATAAACACAATATCGTGTAATAAAGTCAGAATTGCGAGATATAAACTCAATATCGTGTAATAAAGTCAGAATTGCGAGATATAAACTCACAATATCGTGTAATAAAGTCAGAATTAATATCGTGTAATAAAGTCAGAATTGCGAGATATAAACTCACAATATCGTGTAATAAAGTCAGAATTGCGAGATATAAACTCACAATATCGTGTAATAAAGTCAGAATTGCGAGATAGAAACACAATATTGTGTTATAAAGTCAGAATTGCGAGATATAAACTCAATATCGTGTTATAAAGTCAGAATTGCGAGATATAAACTCACAATATCGTGTTATAAAGTCAGAATTGCGAGATATAAACAATATCGTGTTATAAAGTCAGAATTGCGAGATATAAACTCAATATCGTGTTATAAAGTCAGAATTGCAAGATATAAACTCAATATCGTGTTATAAAGTCAGAATTGCGAGATATAAACTCAATATCGTCTTAAAAAAGTCAGAATTGCGAGATATAAACTCAATATCGTGTTATAAAGTCAGAATTGCGAGATATAAACTCACAATATCGTGTTATAAAGTCAGAATTGCGAGATATAAACTCACAATATCGTGTTATAAAGTCAGAATTGCGAGATATAAACAATATCGTGTTATAAAGTCAGAATTGCGAGATATAAACTCAATATTGTGTTATAAAGTCAGAATTGCAAGATATAAACTCAATATCGTCTTATAAAGTCAGAATTGCGAGATATAAACTCAATATCATGTTATAAAGTCAGAATTGCGAGATATAAACTCAATATCGTGTAATAAAGTCAGAATTGCGAGATATAAACACAATATCGTGTAATAAAGTCAGAATTGCGAGATATAAACTCACAATATCGTGTAATAAAGTCAGAATTGCGAGATATAAACTCACAATATCGTGTTATAAAGTCAGAATTGCGAGATATAAACACAATATTGTGTTATAAAGTCAGAATTGCGAGATATAAACTCAATATCGTCTTATAAAGTCAGAATTGCGAGATATAAACTCAATATCGTGTTATAAAGTCAGAATTGCGAGATATAAACTCACAATATCGTGTTATAAAGTCAGAATTGCGAGATATAAACAATATCGTGTTATAAAGTCAGAATTGCGAGATATAAACTCAATATCGTGTTATAAAGTCAGAATTGCGAGATATAAACTCAATATCGTGTTATAAAGTCAGAATTGCGAGATATAAACTCAATATCGTGTTATGAAGTCAGAATTGCGAGATATAAACTCAATATCGTGTTATAAAGTCTGAATTGCGAGATATAAACACAATATCGTGTTATAAAGTCAGAATTGTGAGATATAAACTCACAATATCGTGTTATAAAGTCTGAATTGCGAGATATAAACACAATATCGTGTTATAAAGTCTGAATTGCGAGATATAAACACAATATCGTGTTATAAAGTCAGAATTGCGAGATATAAACTCACAATATCGTGTTATAAAGTCAGAATTGCGAGATATAAACTCACAATATCGTGTTATAAAGTCAGAATTGCGAGATATAAACTCACAATATCGTGTTATAAAGTCAGAATTGCGAGATATAAACTCACAAGTGTGAGAGAAAAAGACGCAATTATCTTTTAAAATGTTTTATTCTGTGGCGGAAACAAGCTTCTATAATATCTTCATATAATAACAATAATCCCTTTATATGTGCAGCACTACTAAAAAAACAAAAAACAAAAAAAACGATAAGATATTTCATCTGTGGGTGTCATGTGACCATTAACCAACATTAGAGAACCACAAACATGTGAATGAGTTGTTGCTTACATTAATAAAATATTATTTAAAATTACAGGCGAACAGTTTGGGAAACCCTGCCTAAAGACAAGAGGTGTGGCAAACATTTTAAGAGGCAGTTCCCGAGATGAGACTAAAACAAAAAAGGAGGTATTTTGAAGAATGCTCACGCTGCTCTTTTCCATACAATGAATGTATATAAGCACTGTCACGCTCCGAAATGGTCCATTAATCCACTGTACATGAAATCTTTTGAACTGATCGACGTGGTATGGACAGAAACAGCTGAAATGTTCTTCTAAATATCTTCCGCAGAGGACAGAAAAGAATCATCCATTTAACAACCATTGCTACCTAACATCATAGTGAGGAAAAACCTCAGGAACACCTTTTGTGTTACACAAAGCCCGCCAAAAGAATGTGCTCTGACTAGTTAAGGTACACAGTCAATCCAAACATTATTCACACACCAGATATCATTTGTGATATTGGTTTCCTAGTGTGTGCCGGACACTATAGTTCATTTATGTGAGTGAAGAGAGCAGAATAAAGTAAACTGTGACATATTATACCCATAAACACTTCATACCAGTAAAAATTTGGGAGCAAAAATGATTCCTCCACTTTGAGCTGATCATGTTCTGCTGAAGTGTGTTTTCTGTAATTGCTAATGCTCTTTTTACACACACACTGAACACCATGAAGCATTGCTTGGTCACTGGTTGAGCTAAACTGGTATTCTCTAATTGTGTAGTTAAATTGAACAGCTGACAGATATTCAACATAATTCATGTGTGAGAGTCTAACAGAAGGACGGACAAAACCAGTCAAATATCCACTGATCTGAGAACTGAGTTCTGCTCATGTTTATCACCATTTTCTAAACTATAGCGAATGAACTGATAATGTGAGAAATGTTGAAGGTGTGTGTGTGAATCAACGCTGGTTTGACTGTATATGGTTCATGCGTGTATTGTCTGACCTGGCTGCTGCTCCTGGCGTTTCCACTTCTCCTTCTCCAGCCGCAGAGCATCTTCCGGGTGAACAGGCCTTCCCAGCTCATCCCGAGGGATGACGCGTCCATGGAACGGGCACTGAAATCACATCACATTTCATTCCAGTACTCTATTCAACCGGTGTCCCGCTCATATGCGGCCGCTCCTCTGACCTTTACTCTATCCTGGCGTTCACACAAAGACCCGTCTGGCATCGCCGCTTTGCACTTGTGCTCCACTGGTTTGAATTTCCCAGCGAATGTGATGTATCTGGACTTCATCTCTGCGGAAAGCTCCTTGTTTTCCACTTCTTCCTCCACCTCGTGAGGAACCCAGAACTGGTGCTGCGATGTGTTCCTGAAAACCAGTGAAAAAACAGGAAAGAAACGGCACACATCGCATCATCATGTAAAATTGCCTTCACAAAGCGCATTTTTTGCATGACTGTCAGATTTGCGCAAAACTTTTGCGATTTTTACTAAATGTCGATAAAAAACTATTGCGAAATGACGGCGTTTCCATTAACCAATGTTATGTGACTACAACGTCCTTTTTCCCTCTCACGATAAGTCATTTAAACATCAACGGGTAGGTTTATAGCCTATATCCCTATATCACAGCCACCACGCTAGACATTATTATTATTAATAGAAGGAGACGTGGTGTGTTATCCAAGCATTAATGGCAGGGAAAGACCCATACTGCGAACGGCATAGGAGTTTCTGGGTGTTTCTCCCTCATTTCTGCTCCGAGGTCTGATTGTGGCATTTCTTTGAAGTTCAGAATCCAGTATTCCTGTAGCCTATTGTTTCTTTTATGAATTTAATAAAGAACTCTGTCCAAACGGTCAGTGTACATTTGTGTCCATTCGTTTTTCCTTATTTAACCCGTATTGCAAAACGAAAAATGAACGGGGGTTGTTTTTTTAAAATGCAAAGTTGCCAAATTTTTTTTTTTTTTTTACTGTACACAAATGCTGCGAGTAAAAAAAATCGACTAAATTTCAGATGTTTTTTTATGACTTTTTGCCCCTTTATTAAACATTTAAAATATTCACAACTTAATACCAAAAAAAAAAAAAAGTAGATTTGAATGGTTTTCTAAGGCCAAATTATAACCTGAAAATTATATTTTTCCCGCAGTGCTGAATGAGAAGAGCCATATTTAGGCCTATGTCTCTGGAACCACAGCCTACAGAAAGGTGTCTTAGGTGAGTTATAGGCTAATGATAATAAATGAGTCTGAAAAAATAATGAGGCATTTTAATTTTATTAATAAACTATTGTTTTCTAAATTAGTGTCGGGTAAAAACATATCTCCATCTCCGCTGAGGCGCGCCGCGCGAATACACCTTTAGAGAGAAATGCACCTTTCATACGGATTACATAATCAGAAGGTATTAGCTTTCGATTCGAATTTGTTCGTTTTAAAGTGGACATTTCAAGCTTTAGCCTACATAGGCGATATACTTTGTTTCAGTTCTCGCGCTCCAGTTCACGGAGACCATGAAAGCGTGCATGATTGTTTTATTTTATTTTACAAAAGCACAACGTTTTCTTGTTATTGTGAGTTTACACAAATAAAAGCATAGTTGCGAATGATGTATTATTATTTTCTGTATGACCAGAAATTATAGAGTATTTTAAGTTGTTTCCACTGTTGATAGGAAAACGCAAGTGTTCGCGCCCGCGCCTCCCTGAGTGCAGCGCGCTCACACTCCCCACACACACTTGGATATGCGTCAAAATCTTGTGTTTATTTGTGATAATCTTAGCCCTGTATTATTATTGTCTAACCATAATGAATGACATTTGACGAATTGCTTTGTTCCTTTTTTTGGATAAAAGCATCTTCTAAATATGTAGCCTAATAAATGATATAATAAGGATGATAATTATTAGCCTATTATTATTTGCGTACACCACGGACCCCAAACACACCGCGTCTTCTAAGTCAGGTGACTGTAAATGCGCAAAAACTGTTTTGCGAAATATTCCTTTTTCGAATTGCCTGAAAAACCTCCTCATGCGAGCGTAAAAACTTTTTTGCGATAAATGGGAGTTTTTGCGAAATTGACGTGTTTCCATTGAGCGTAATTTCAATTCGCATTTTCAATTTGCGCAATTTGAAGGGTAATGGAAACGCGGCTACTGAATTCAATGACTTCTCCAGCCCGCGAAATTATGATTTCCTGATATTTCCAGGTGTTTCATGACTCTATATTGTACGCATAAATCTTGTATCATGATGCCAGGCAGTAAATCTCCAGACTAATGTTAAATTAGGTGAACAGGAGGTGATGTCATGCAGTGGTGCTCTCTAGTGGTCACTTCATGACACCATCCATGTGCGCTCCAGTGAGAGACGGATGAATGCGTGTTTGTCATGAACGAGGGCGTACTTGATGATTTTCCCGGCGGTGGGCTGCTCCTCTCCCCAGTAGTACAGATCCACTCCGAACGGGACGACCGGCGCCGCTCCACTCACTGCCTCCTGGCCACTGCTCACCACGGGCTCGGACACACTGAAACACCACAACACACTCATCAACACAACACTTCTATGCGTTTTGGTCATTCATTCATGCGACAGAAGCGTTTTGTGGGCCTGCAAAACGGGTTTCAAAGTGCAATACCGGTATCGTCTCCATGTAAAACTACAAAACCGTGAATTTGTGTAAGCGGTGACATCATGCGCATGCGTGTGACATGTTCAGTGTATCGACGCGTAGTGTTTCTTTATAACGTGACATCGCCATCTACTGGCCTGGCAGCAGAATACAGCGCTCGTGGATCTGTGTGAACGGGGGTCGTTTTGACAACGTTGGCGTTTGTATGTGAAAAACACATCGTTGTCATGTCTGTCAATGGGGTGAGGTTGTGGAATAATTTACCTGTAATAATTAAGGAAAGTAATCATATTGTGCAATTTAAAAGAGGGTTTAAAATGTCTATATTAGAAAAGTATATGAATTAAGGTGGACTTGGGACAAATGTCTCATTTTCTCTTCAAGAGGTTGATTCGAATTACCATACAGTCTGTTTCTTGCCATTTCATTAATATTTATATTGTTGTTAGTCTTACATTTTGTGTCTTTTTATTATTTGTGTCTTTCTTTCTCATTTTATAATTGTATTGTGTGATTTATTTGAAATGTACTGCAAATGATTACGTTTTTTTTTCTCTCAAAAAGGATAGATTATGATACTTTGTAAAGAGAAAACAGTAGCCGTTTCAAAGCTAGATGTATAAAAGGGGAAGGCAAATATAAGTTAGCTTCTTCCTTCTCCTTTTTTTCTATATTTTTTCTTTTCTTTTGAACATGCTGAGATTATGTTCTTATTATCTTCTTGTTAAAATATGTTCTGTTACTAATGATCATGTTCTGAAGAGGAAAAAGAAAAGAAAAGACACATCGTTGTCATGTAAACGTACCCTAACATCTCAAAACAACAATGTTTATTTTAGGTTTTTATTTAATTATTTTTAAAAGTACAGTATGTAGCTTTTGTCCTTCTATCAGTTAAAAGACAAAACTGCGGAAGAACATTGTTGTGGTTGTGCTTCGGCTCTGTGTGACTGTGCGGATGAGTATGATCTCATAACTAAAGAGAGAGAGATTATGCATGTTTTATTACGAGCTCTGTCTCACACACACACACACACACGCACACACAAACACACACGATCTGATGTTGATTCTTGTTTTATTACGAGCTCTGTCTCACACACACACACACACACACACACACATGCACACACAAACACACACGATCTGATGTTGATTCTTGTTTTATTACGAGCTCTGTCTCACACACACACACACACACACATGCACACACAAACACACACGATCTGATGTTGATTCTTGTTTTATTACGAGCTCTGTCTCACACACACACACACACACACACACACACACACACACACACACACACATGCACACACAAACACACACGATCTGATGTTGATTCTTGTTTTATTACGAGCTCTGTCTCACACATACACACACACACACACACACACACACACACACACGCACACGCACACACACGATCTGATGTTGATTCTTGTTTTATTACGAGCTCTGTCTCACACACACACACACACACACACACACACATGCACACACAAACACACACGATCTGATGTTGATTCTTGTTTTATTACGAGCTCTGTCTCACACACACACACACACACACACACACATGCACACACAAACACACACGATCTGATGTTGATTCTTGTTTTATTACGAGCTCTGTCTCACACACACACACACACACACACACACATGCACACACAAACACACACGATCTGATGTTGATTCTTGTTTTATTACGAGCTCTGTCTCACACACACACACACACACACACGCACACGCACACGCACACACACGATCTGATGTTGATTCTTGTTTTATTACGAGCTCTGTCTCACACACACACATACACACACAGCGCGCGCACACACACACACACACACACACACACACACACACACGCACACACACGATCTGATGTTGATTGTTGTTTTATTACGAGCTCTGTCTCACACACACACACACACACACGCACACGCACACACACCATCTGATGTTGATTGTTGTTTTATTACGAGCTCTGTCTCACACACACACATACACACACAGCGCGCGCACACACATACACACACAGCGCACGCACACACACACGCACACACACGAGTGACGCATGTAAGCAATTTACTGTGAAAACCAACCCTTCAGGTCAAAAATATAATATAATTTATGAATATTTTAATATAAAAATATGACAAACATAATAAAATGTTTTTTAAATCATAAAATATAGAATCTGTATTTCTGCTACAAATTGAACTCTGTTACAGTAATAGAGGAAGGGAACATTTAAAAACGCGTGTTGAAAGCTCATGTGTTAGACTCATATTGAATATAGTGATTTTAGTAGTGGTCAGCCAATACAGTTTTTTTAATTTAATTTACACAATCATTTCTCAGATTTCACTAAAATATTTGACAATATTCTATACTGTTAAATCCTTTTGAGCATTTAATAATTTCCATATATTTCAGTCTTTTACTGCTATTATTTTGTTCTTGTCTTTTTCTGCCCTACACTCTTGGTGATTAAAGGGTACAGAAGCTGTCACTGGGGCAGCACCCTTTACACTTTTGTACCCGAGGAGCGCATATTAGCACCTCTGAGGTACATATTGTTACCAGAAGTGTATATATTAGTACATAAATGGTACATATTAGAATCTTTTTAAAAGGGTACCGGCCCCAGGGACCCTGTTATCTGCGAGTGTCCTGTCCATCAGTGTGTGTCCTGTCCATCAGTGTGTGTCCTGTCCATCAGTGTGTGTCCATCAGTGTGTGTCCTGTCCATCAGTGTGTGTCCTGTCCATCAGTGTGTGTCCTGTCCATCAGTGTGTGTCCTGTCCATCAGTGTGTGTCCTGTCCATCAGTGTGTGTCCATCAGTGTGTGTCCTGTCCATCAGTGTGTGTCCTGTCCATCAGTGTGTGTGTGTCCTGTCCATCAGTGTGTGTCCTGTCCATCAGTGTGTGTCCTGTCCATCAGTGTGTGTGTGTCCTGTCCATCAGTGTGTGTCCATCAGTGTGTGTGTGTCCTGTCCATCAGTGTGTGTGTGTCCATCAGTGTGTGTGTGTCCTGTCCATCAGTGTGTGTGTGTGTCCTGCCCATCAGTGTGTGTGTGTCCTGTCCATCAGTGTGTGTGTGTCCTGTCCATCAGTGTGTGTCCTGCCCATCAGTGTGTGTCCTGTCCATCAGTGTGTGTCCATCAGTGTGTGTCCTGTCCATCAGTGTGTGTCCTGTCCATCAGTGTGTGTCCTGTCCATCAGTGTGTGTCCATCAGTGTGTGTCCTGTCCATCAGTGTGTGTCCTGTCCATCAGTGTGTGTCCTGTCCATCAGTGTGTGTCCTGTCCATCAGTGTGTGTCCTGTCCATCAGTGTGTGTCCATCAGTGTGTGTCCTGTCCATCAGTGTGTGTCCTGTCCATCAGTGTGTGTCCTGTCCATCAGTGTGTGTCCTGTCCATCAGTGTGTGTGTGTCCTGTCCATCAGTGTGTGTCCATCAGTGTGTGTGTGTCCTGTCCATCAGTGTGTGTGTGTCCATCAGTGTGTGTGTGTCCTGTCCATCAGTGTGTGTGTGTGTCCTGCCCATCAGTGTGTGTGTGTCCTGTCCATCAGTGTGTGTGTGTCCTGTCCATCAGTGTGTGTCCTGCCCATCAGTGTGTGTGTGTCCTGTCCATCAGTGTGTGTCCATCAGTGTGTGTGTGTCCTGTCCATCAGTGTGTGTGTGTCCATCAGTGTGTGTGTGTCCTGTCCATCAGTGTGTGTGTGTCCTGTCCATCAGTGTGTGTGTGTGTCCTGCCCATCAGTGTGTGTGTGTCCTGTCCATCAGTGTGTGTCCTGTCCATCAGTGTGTGTCCTGTCCATCAGTGTGTGTCCTGTCCATCAGTGTGTGTCCTGTCCATCAGTGTGTGTCCTGTCCATCAGTGTGTGTCCATCAGTGTGTGTCCTGTTCATCAGTGTGTGTCCTGTCCATCAGTGTGTGTCCTGTCCATCAGTGTGTGTCCTGTCCATCAGTGTGTGTCCTGCCCATCAGTGTGTGTCCTGTCCATCAGTGTGTGTCCTGTCCATCAGTGTGTGTCCTGTCCATCAGTGTGTGTCCTGTCCATCAGTGTGTGTCCTGTCCATCAGTGTGTGTCCTGTCCATCAGTGTGTGTCCTGCCCATCAGTGTGTGTCCTGCCCATCAGTGTGTGTCCTGTCCATCAGTGTGTGTCCATCAGTGTGTGTCCTGTCCATCAGTGTGTGTCCTGTCCATCAGTGTGTGTCCTGTCCATCAGTGTGTGTCCATCAGTGTGTGTCCTGTCCATCAGTGTGTGTCCTGTCCATCAGTGTGTGTCCTGTCCATCAGTGTGTGTCCTGTCCATCAGTGTGTGTCCTGTCCATCAGTGTGTGTCCATCAGTGTGTGTCCTGTCCATCAGTGTGTGTCCTGTCCATCAGTGTGTGTCCATCAGTGTGTGTCCTGTCCATCAGTGTGTGTCCTGTCCATCAGTGTGTGTCCTGTCCATCAGTGTGTGTCCTGTCCATCAGTGTGTGTCCATCAGTGTGTGTCCTGTCCATCAGTGTGTGTCCTGTCCATCAGTGTGTGTCCATCAGTGTGTGTCCTGTCCATCAGTGTGTGTCCTGTCCATCAGTGTGTGTCCTGTCCATCAGTGTGTGTGTGTCCTGTCCATCAGTGTGTGTGTGTCCTGTCCATCAGTGTGTGTCCATCAGTGTGTGTCCTGTCCATCAGTGTGTGTCCATCAGTGTGTGTCCTGTCCATCAGTGTGTGTCCTGCCCATCAGTGTGTGTCCTGTCCATCAGTGTGTGTCCTTCAGTGTGTGTCCTGTCCATCAGTGTGTGTCCTGTCCATCAGTGTGTGTCCTGCCCATCAGTGTGTGTCCATCAGTGTGTGTCCTGTCCATCAGTGTGTGTCCATCAGTGTGTGTCCTGTCCATCAGTGTGTGTCCATCAGTGTGTGTTATGATCCGGTCACCTGGTGGACGGGGCAGGACCGAGCCTCTGTCGGAGCACACGCAGCGTGGCGGCGGCACAGGTGGGGTCCTGCTCTTCATCACTCCTCTTCCTCTGGAGTCGAGAGAGGCTGGCGGACACGAGGGGAACGGGACGTCTGACCGCAGGTTTCGCCGGCTTTGCTTTGACCTCAGAGGCCGATGTCGAGGGAGTTTCATCAAGTCCTGTGAGAGACAGTGAGAAGAACGACGAAAACTAATCAAACACTCAGAACGCCACATCTAAACTGTATGATTAGGGATCCCAGCACATGCAGCGGGGGTCTGATGGAGTGAGTGGGGTCCTGTGGGAGTGAGCAGGGGGTCTGATGGACTGAGCGGGGTCCTGTGGGAGTGAGCAGGGGGTCTGATGGAGTGAGCGGGGTCTGATGGACTGAGCGGGGGTCTGTGGGAGTGAGCAGGGGCTTACGCTGGACATGAAGATCCAAGACTCACCCTAAAGCTGCCCAGCTTAAAACTTGAAAGTACGGTGAATTCCTCATAAGACTGTTTACGAGACACTATACATGGACATGCGGGTGAATGAGGTCTGTTCTTATACACTACCGTTCAAAAGTTTGGGGTCAGTGAAATTTTATTTTTATTTTTTGGAGGAAAGAAATCAATACTTTTATTTATCAAGGACAGTATTTTAAATCGTACCGACCCCAAACTTTTGAACGGTAGTGTAGCTTATCAACAAATATGGTTTTTAAAAGTCTACATAATGGGCAGTTATTTTCAGATACGTTTAATAAATACTGTATATGTATTTGTATACAGGTGAAACTCGAATAATTAGAATATCGTGCAAAAGTTCATTTATTTCAGTAATTCAACTTAAAAGGTGACACTAATACATTATATAGACTCATTACATGCAAAGTGAGATATTTCAAGCCTTTATTTGTTATAATTTTGATGATTATGGCTTACAGCTTATGAAAACCCCAAATTCAAAATTAGAATATTGTGAAAAGGTTTTCATAGCTGTAATCCATAATCATCAAAATTATAACAAATAAAGGCTTTAAATATCTCACTTTGCATGTAATGAGTCTATATAATATATTAGTTTCACCTTTTAAGTTGAATTACTGAAATAAATGAACTTTTGCACCATATTAAAATTATTCGAGTTTCACCTGTATATTTTTTTTTATAAATAACTGAGGTTTTTATTTTACTTCACACACATTCCTGTTCAACTTTATATTTTGCATTTCTAATCCAAACAACGTCAAACTCGGCACTGCACTTACTCACGCCTGTAGCAAGACACCCGTCAAGTTTGAAATCCATCGGACTAACGGTTCGAGACATATGCGAATAACAGACAGACACACACACAGACACACAGACACACAGACACACACACAGACACACAGACACACACACACACACACAGAGACACAGACACAGACACACACACACACACACACACACACACACACACACAGACACAGACACAGACACACACACACACAGAGACACAGACACAGACACACAGACACACAGACACACACACACACACACACACACACAGAGACACAGACACAGACACACACACACACACACAGACACAGACACAAACACACACACACACACACACACACACACACACACACACAGAGACACAGACACACACACACACACACACACACACACACACACAGACACAGACACAGACACAGACACAGACACACACAGACACACACACACACACACACACACACACACACACACACACACAGAGACACAGACACAGACACAGACACAGACACAGACACACACAGACACACACACACACACACACACACACAGAGACACAGACACAGACTCAGACTCAGACTCAGACACAGACAGACACAGACACACACACACACACACACACACACAGACACACACACACAGAGACACAGACACAGACTCAGACTCAGACTCAGACACAGACAGACTCAGACACAAACACACACACACACACACACACACACACACACACACAGAGACACAGACACAGACACACACACACACACACACACACACACACACAGACACAGACATCGTATTTATATATAAGATATTTATATTTATATAAAATATAAATGATATATAAATATATATACAGTATATACATGCATATATTTCTTATATATATACACATGCATGTGTGTGTGTATTTATATATACAAAATAATTATACACAGTACACACACACACATATTATGTAAACACAAACTTTTATTCTTGGATGCGATTAATCGTCGCACAGCCCTAAATATATGTTTGAGGTTTCATGTCCCCCCTCAGTGTAAGCCTATGAGATTTCTTGGCCTGTTTTATCGTCCCCCTGCAAATATAACTCTGATCACTTATCAACAAATCTCCAACCCGAAACATAAGCAATAGTGAAAGTGATGCCTTAGTTCAATTGAGCAGACAGAGTGGTTTACACACTACAGCAGATATGTTCAGGTCTGAGATTCCTCCACTCCTGATGGTGTTAATCCAGGCTCAGCGACCGACTGCATTACAGCGGCGTCCAGTGTGTGGAATCATGAAATACCACCAAATCCTTTCTTTTTCTGTTCAAATTGACCAAAATGGTAGCTATTTGTCTGAAGCAATAAAGTTGCAGGTGCTAAAGAGATAAATCAATAAGAGGAAATTGAGAGGCCCAGCACTAGACATAGAGTTGAGCTGCCAATGCTGGCGTTATTGATTTTCCTGAGTTCAGCAGGCCTTGTAATTAAAATGTAAATTTTGAGAGAGATAACGTCCTGACAGGAACGCTGGGATAAAGGGATAGATAAAAGCTCTGTTGTGAAAGGAACGGCGAAAGAGAAAGAGAGAGAGAGAGAGAAAGGAGGAGAGGAACAGACAAAATACTTTTCGAATGAAAAGGTTTCTCTCTGGATGAGAGAGCCGGAAAGAAAGAAAGGGTAAGATTAGACAGAGATGAGCCGGAGTCCTGTGACAGGTTGATGTAATATTAAATGAAACGGCTGATGCTAACTTGCGCTGATTGATAAATCTAAAATGATGGAGTTAACTTGGCAGTAAATCAGAATTATATTTCCCACGTCCCGGTTTAGGAGTGTTTAAATTATCCTGCGAATGGTTGCGCTCTTAATGCACGATTTCCATTTTCAATCTATATTCCTTTGCATGTAGAGTGCAGCAAAAAAAAAAAAAAAAGTAAAAACTTTTCACATTTAATTCAATAGAAAAGAAATGACATACACGCCGCGGCTCAAATCAGCCTCAGGGGCCGGTTCCACAAAGCTGTTTTAGACCGGTCTATAGTGTTAGACAAGTCTAAGATTAGCTCAGAGACTAGTCTAATGCAAGTTAGACTGTTTCACAAAAATAAAGACTGACTTAATTTAGACCAAAAAAATTAGACAGCTTAGGCTAACTCAGGTCTAAGGGTGTATTCACACCTGCCTTGTTTGGTTCGATTGAATCGAACTCTAGTTCGTTTCCCCCCTTGGTGCGGACCTTTTGGGCAGGTGTGAATATAGCAATCGAACTCGGGTGCGGACCAAACAACCCGAACCCAGACCCAGCTGAAGAGGTACGCTTCCAAACGAACTCTGGTACGGTTTGTTTACGGTGTGAACATGAACCGACCCAATTGCAAGAAAGCACTGCGCCTTTGAGTTAACAGGCTTCCGTAGTCTGAGATTTTGGCATAATGGTGTAACAGTTTTACAGTTACATTTTGGATCCCATTAGCTTGCAGTATGTGTATTAATTAATCCTGTCACTAGGGGCGCTCTAGCCCGTGAGATGCCTAGTGGCATAAAAAGGGCAGAGAAGAAGTATGGAGTAGGAAGTATGTGTTAACCACATGGAGAAGCTTTCTTACTGATGCTGTCTTGCTTTTTTCCCCTCATTTGAGGAACCTGAGGTTCTTAAGCTCATCTGTAAGTACTCTTATTGGTACTTAATTTTTATATATGATGTTGGGTAAGCTTTATGTAAATATGGGATGAGTAAATGTGTTAACGGTGGCACTAAGTTAATTTGTTTGTTTGATGCAGAGGGTTCAACGTGCAAGGCTGAGCTGGAAGCTCAACTACCAATAGGACATTGGCCAAAAAGGGATTAACTGTCTTCGTTTTGTCCACAACATCTTTGTGCCTTCTATGATTCACAAACTACAGTTCACATAACTGACAGTTACTTGGAATCTCAGAGGTGGCCTCATCAACAGGGCACTTAAGTACTGTTTCATTTTACTTCTTCACTTAAGGCTGAATTTTGAGTAACAAAGACACTGCTACAAAAGACTGAACTATCCGATATTTTCCTTGCAAATGAGTGACTATATGTACATTACAAGTTACTGACTGTATGTTGTTCTGTGTTGTAAATACACTTGGCTCATTGAAATGAGAAAGTCTCTGGTCCCTTAATTGTGTAGCATTAAAAGCAAGTGTTACAATGGTTTGTGTTATTGTTGTTCAAGTGCGAAAGAGAATTCCATTCCGGTGCGCTGTCTGGCCACACGATACTGGTGCGCGTCTTTCTGCGCATCGTGTGTGTGCATCATTGGAATGAATGAATGAATGAGTGTGTGCATCAGGACATTCCCATACAGCGCGTTCTCTCGCGCATAGATGCAAAAAAAGCTTTTGCAGTCCATATAATGTAACGATAGTTCCAATACAAGGATGACGCTGCGTTAAACTGGACAAACTTAATCGCAAGCGTTAACTTTGACAGCACTTGTTAGCAGTATATACAATAAGAATCTCATTATTTGAATGTGTGAACATAGCCCCTCTCTATGAATCAAAACTTTATACCTTATCCGTCTTCTGCGCAGTTTCTTCATATTGCGTTTGTACAGAATAACACAAAATTAGTCAAATAACAAATATTGCAGTACGAAATATCTCCATGCTGAGCCTTTTTTCCTGATTTCCCTACTTGAGAATCCTTGTCCAATGAAAGGACGACCTTAGCACACGTGTGGTTTTGTTAACAAATTTTGGTTCACTTGCAAAAAGAGCAGTGTGAAAGCGAACCGTACCAAAAAAAAAAAAAAAATTTATTTGGTCCGGACCAAAGCAAGTGAACTATCGGACTTTCCTGGTGTGAATACACCCTAAGACTCTGTTACCGTGGCAACCAGCAGTAACAATCAGTTACCTTGGCAACCAGCAGTAACAATCAATTACATTACAAACAGCCGAAAGAAAAGGGGAAATGGCCCATAATTTGTGGTTTGCTGACGACATTATGGAGAGCTATGAGAAGGGAAAGGGTTTTAAAGGGGCCGCAGTAACCTACTTGTACCATGTTTTTGTATCTTTTCTGTACGTCTGTAACGCTCCGCTCAACGGGCGGATTAACTGTCGTAGCAATCTTTGTCCAAATTAAACATTTCTTCTTGTTACTTCATTCTCCGCCAAGTAAAATGTCCCTGTGACTGTTACACTCCTCCAACACACACATATCTCCCGCTGGGGTAAACTGCGCCGAGCGGTTGAATGCGCTTACTCGATCCGCCATGTTTCTTGTTTTGAAAAGTGTCTTATTTTACCCAGAATGCACTGCAGTGTAGTCCTACTTAAGATAGTCAGAGTCTTTAGTGCTTTCTGATTTAGACGTCTATCTGAAGTCTGACTCTCTACTATATCTCAGCCGTAGTCAAAGTCTCTCTTTGTGAAACATCTGATTCACTGTGGTACAAGATTGCTGGAGGCGTTTGCTAAGGTAAGCATCACTAGTGCTCATATTTGGGGTTAAGATCTAGATCAGACCCCTAACCGTGAGTATTACAGGGGTCATGACATGAGAAATCAAACTCGCTTTGATCTTTTGACATTTAGGAGGTCTTTGTACCATTAAATCAGCCGGCAAGATTCAGCGAGTAAAACTTTCTCATTATAAACGCAGCATTTATTTAATCAAGCTCGCACGGGCAAATACATTTGCATATGACATCGGCGAATACTTTTACATCATCGCACCATAGGCCCCGCCCACTGGTCCCTTAACGGCTAACATTAGCCTACACTGGATGAGAGCGTCGCGTTAAAAGTAGTGCTGTCAAACGATTAAAATATTTAATCGCGATTAATCGCATTAATGTCATAGTTAACTCGCGATTAATCGCAATTAATTGCACATTTTTATCTATTCTAACAGTCTCTTGATTTCTTTTTGTCCCATAATTTATTCTCATTTTAATGCTCTTATCAACATGGAAAAGTGGATCGGCTTGCTTTGTGCAAATGTTTTTTATTGAAAACAACATTGGCATATACTGTGTTCAATTTCACACTAACATTCTCACTTGGAGCAAATAATCTCTCACACAATGTAACGCTGTCCATCAATAAAAGGGTGAAAGAAATACTGACGAGGGGGCGGAGAATTCGCATCAGCTGTGTGTGTGTGTGTGTGTGTGTGTGTGCGTGCTTGGCCATCATCAAGTGGTGTTTCAGACTGGACGTGCTGCGATGATGATAGCTCAGTTCACAACGACTAAACACACAGATCACTTTGGTCTCGTCAATGGGACCATTTCGCAACTTTTTAAAAGTAAACTTTCAATTCAGAATCTTATTGGCATCCATTTCGGCGTCTCGCGCTCGTCATCCACTCAAAACGTAACGTTAACCTACTATTTGGCCGGCTCGCAAGCCCAAACAAGTGTGTGTGGCGTGCCTGTTGTTTTGTTTCCGGTCTAGCTAGATCCGCTTGCGCTTTGCAACGAAGCAATAAAACTCGCGCAGCGCCGCGTCCTGTTGCAAAAGCATGTGAAAAAAACTACAAAGTTTGCTAGGCCAAAAAGACCGCTAATCGCGCGATAAAAAAATTAACGCCGTTAAAATAGGTTTGCGTTAACGCCGTTAATAACACGTTTAACTGACAGCCTAGTTAAAAGCCATTATAATGACTGACGCTGTCTACACTGTCCAGATTAAACCGCGGGTGTGTGTCCGTACAGAGTTCAGAAGGGTTCCAGCATCGGGAACACGTGCATGGCTTATTTTAATGGCGTCCCGGATTAGTCGGATGATTATATGTTTGTTCGGAGCGTTTTATTTTGTAATCGAGGCACAGTGCGATGGAGAGTTCACAAATAAACTTTAGCCGAAAGATTAAGCATCACAAACCGTAATTCAATTATTTCATAATACTTTGTCTGTAAATGTGTTATATGGATAGTGTTTTCAGAACACTTACTCGCGTGAAACAGCGAGTGTGTGTTGATACTGTGTCCTGTGCCGTGACGTTAGCCAATCATAACAGTGTCTGATCACTGACAAGCCTTAAAGGAGCCGCACATTTAAAACGGATCATTTCAGACAGAAGGTCAGAATGAGGCTTGAAAATAATTGTTTTTCCACACACACACATATATATATTATTTTGTTTTTGTGCAAAAGACTTTATTAACATTATTAGTGACGTTTAAGGAACATTTTAAAGTAATACTAGCCTGGGAAAACCCAGACAACTTCCGGCAAATTTAGATTTGCTCTGAAAGTTAGTCTGGCGAAGAGCTCATTCAAGCCCATTTCCAATCCGCCGAAATCGAGGCACCAATCAGAAGCGTTGGGGTGGGCTTTACACGATGACGACAGCGCTGGGATTTTGAAGCAGATTTTGTAGCCTACATTACAAAGATGGATGCCGCCGTCGAACATCACTCGTTCCAATCAGCTATCGCGTCTGTTTTAAGCCATTTGAACGTTTCCTTTTAGTTAAAAACCGAGCAAAGAACAACACTCGGAGATGTGTCTCCGCCGCTCTGCATACGCCATCTCCTTCAGCGCTCTGATTGGGTTTAGGTCTATCCGCGACGTCCGTTGGTGACGCCCCTCTGGAAATGATTTGTCTATAGCTATGTTTCCATCCACACGTTTTTATCCGCATTAAGTGATATCGAATGAAAAATGCCTTATGGAAACAGTAAAATTCGATTGAATTTCATGAATATCGACTCAAATGAAATACGATCGGTCTCATCGGATTTTATCTTGATCGATATACGGCTTATGCGATAAACGCGGATGGAAACGTTATTATGGTGCGATCCATTTTGCCTAGTAAAACTTTGTTCGCAAATGTTGGCTTGAATGTTGTGCAATTCGGTGAGAAAATGAATGGAAACACCTTAACATGTCTCAAATCAATTCGATATACCAATTTGATCGCAAAACAGCATGTGGCGTCATTACGCACAGGTTTTTATCCGCTTTAAAGCCGTCTGATGGAAACACACTTTCACCAGCTTTATTCGTATGAGGTTTTTTACCGAACTTCAGATAATTCGATTGACAAGTGGATGGAAACATGGCTTATGACGCTTTGCCAGTTACAACTGACAATGGTCTGGTTTTAACCAGGCTAAAGTAATACAAAAAAAAACCTTTAGACTGCAGCACGTCCCTGGTTTGGTTCGTGAACAGTTTAGCGGCCAGAAGCAGGTGTAAATTACCGCTCTAAGCTAATGGGCGCTCATTAACACCAGTGCATTGTTAATTTGGCATGGCCAGTGCACTGATCATTACATACTTTACTGCAGAAAGCAGCTTGGCTCTGTGAAGTTGTAGAAATGATATCCTAATGAATCTTCAGTTACTGCCTGCTTAGAGATGCTGAGAGGAAGCGAATGAAGAACGAGAACAGGAATCACATCTCATAATTACTGGACGGTGTGGAGTTCATCACACATTAGCAGGGAAATCGGGAAATTACTAAAGCACTGCATGAACCCCATTAGCTACTGTAATCGTTTATTTTCATGGCAGTGAATTCAAAAACGGGACAAGATTTGAGGTCAAATATAATCTGTGGTATTTAGCTGGTGTTTGACCTCTGTCTTTCGCCTGTGGCTCGCTGTCAATAGTGCTGTCCTTGCCCAGATGGACAACAATCTTCTGCATGTACAAATAGTCAGCTGTCAAAACAGATTTGTATCTGCGTCCCCAGGTTATAATTGATTTAAACAAGGCTTAAAGGAATTTATTACCTTTCAAAAAGAGATCCGACTTTATTAAATGTGCAGCTGTTTTACAGTGAATGTGATGTTATTGTGCTTCTCACATTTCACACCAAATTATCATCAAATGGAGATTCTTATAACAGTAATGCGATAGAATTATTAATTTATTTTAACCTATAAATCACCAAATTAAAGGCAACACAACAAATGCCTAATATTACTATGATTTGTAAATACTTTGCAATTTAAGCAGTTGTTTTGGAGAATTTAGGGGGGAAAGTGTTTAATTTTCATAAAATGTCACAAAATAAAAAAATAATCATTCTTTTTACCATGTTTTTACTTCATTTACACCCTTTTTATTAATTCAAAAAAATGAAAAATTCAAAATTGCAAAAACCAGTGAGATGCAGAAAAATATATATTTTTAAACAACATTTACGCCATTTTATTTGAATATATAAACTTATAAGAACATATAATAAGAGAATTACCAGTATAATCGATTAAATTACATTTATTTGAATCTTACAACTCCTGACTGCTCAAAACAGTCTAAAATTATGAAAAATACATATTATTTTTCTAAGAATATTACTCTGAAATGTTTTCAAACTAAATATATTCATTTTACTTGCATAAACTTTTACTTTCATATCAGAAAAACAGCTTGAATCTCCTTTTCATGCTGCAATGGTTCATCAATAATAGGAGCAAAGTGAAACTTTTCCTTTTACAAACACAATTTAGACTATTTTGGTCTATGAATGCTTGCTCTACAAGCACATTAAGAGTGTATTTACATGACAACAATGCACTAAAAACAGACGATCCCCGTTCGTTCACGCATCTGCGAAATTTTATTCATATTTATTAATTATTATGCATGGAAGGCCAGTAGTTGGCCATGTCACTTTGTCAAGAAACACACCACACACACGTCATGACGTCACAGTTTTCACAAATTGACGTTTTTGTTGTTTACATGGAGACGGTAAAGGCTTTGTTTTCAAAAACTTGCACTTTGAAACCCGTTTTCAAAAAATCTTGTGTTTTCAGGCCGTCAAAACACAAATAAACGGCCAAAACACATAAAAACTTTTCCGTTTTCAGTTGAAAACAATGTCGTGTAAACATCCCCTCAGACATTCATTTGTTAATGTCATTTTATTTTAATTTCAGAATTATTGTGTATGCTTATGCACATAAACTATAAAGGACAAAATGTGTGTGAGTGTAGGACAGAGGCTAAATGTAGGCTATTTTACACAATCAATTTGAGACAAATCTAACTTAAAAAATAGATTAAAAAAAAAAAAAAACGGACCCGAACGCAAAAGGCGTAACAATTCCGTTTAAATGGCTATATCTGAAAAAAAAAAAAAATATTTTGGCAGTCAAAAAAATAAACAATCAAACCGGACCCGAAGGCAATCCCAGTGTTTTAATTCTCTGCCAAATGACCTATTTTTGAAAGTAAAACTTCCAGCTTTTGAAAAGCAGACCCAGAAGTCGCACGTCACGCTTTACACCTTAACTCTCAAAAACAAACTTTCCTTGTGTGCTTTGAACCGTTCCACAGCTAACCTTTTCAATCCCACCCTGAGATATCCCCTGGCCCGCACTGCAAACAAACAGGCTTCCCCGGAGGACGTCCCGGCTTTGAAGCGCGTGGTCATATCCACCGGAGATTATGTGGATTATGCATGATGCACCTGAACAAACTCACCGTACTCGGCCCGCAGATGTTCAGGAATATGAGGTTCGTAGCCCTCCTTCTCCGGCACGTCCACAAAATCCTCCTCGCTGTCCTCTCCATCCTCAGGAGCTCTCATCTAGCGCAGAAAACACACATTACCATCAATAACACTTCATAAAGATGCTACCAATGAGCATTTTTACCTCGGTTTATGCTGTAAAAACTACTGTTGCAAAACACATCCAGTTTTCCCAGTGGTTCTCCAACAAACTGAGCTTGTGTGTGCTGACGGTGTGTAATTCTCCGTGGGCTGATTAACACTCAGATGGGACATCCACTGTGGCCTCAGGGTATAACACAGATTTACAGCACAAACTCTGCAGTAACGGCGGACATCTTAACATTTTAATTCAAAGCCTTAATAGAATTTCCACTCGACCACGTCCAATTTTTTTCCCTAGTGCTAGTCTATCTGAGTATTGTCCCAGCTTAACTGTGACTGTATAAAATAGTGCTGGTTATGTTAAATACGTTTTCCAGCATGCAAAGGAGACCGTAATAATGTGCTGATCACTGTAAAAAATTATTTTTTTGTGGTGAAGTAAATACTACTGAAAAAAAAAACAATGTAATTTACATGAAAAAGTTAGTTCAGGCAAGAATTTAAAAAACTAAGTAAATTCCATATCGGTACTTAATTCAAGCGAGTAGAAATGAAAGCGTAAATATCAACTTAATAAAATTAAGTAAAAATTACTCAACTTTTCTGATACTGGGGTTCCCATCATGCACTGGACCTTGAATAATTAATGAGGTTGATTTTTCACTGGTTTCCGGCTGTATTTACACTGTTTTATCATTGCTTTTGTTGTTAGGATTATAGTAACTTGCCATTTTGTGACATTTCGAGTACATTTTATGCTCAAAATGACACATTCAAACACAAAAATGATCCAAGTATTGAGGTCTTTGCATTCACATGAGGTTTAACATCTGACATGATGTAGTATAAATTACTTAGAAGGTCTAAGTAAAGCACATACTGGTATAATTCAATATTATGAAATGTAATGCAAAGGAAATTTCAACTAAATTGATATTACTCAACCTTTTACTAGCCAAGTTAAAATTTCTTATTTTCTTTGTTACTTTCACTTGACTAGGTTAAGTAAAGTTTACTTAATTCCATATTCCAAGTAAATTTAACTTAAATATTTCTAATTAAAGCTACTGATAAATATGTTTAGGTTTTTACTTGGCAAATCGTTGTAAATTTACTAGCATTTTCTGAGTGAAAAAATCCTACTCCAAATTTTTTTCAGTGTGGGTTTCAGAGAGTGGGACAACCCCGAGTTAACTAAATCTGCTGGTGGGTTCGCACTTGTACTGGTGTCTTAGTCTTAGGCTGAACTGTGTCTGATAACATCTTTCGCAGGCTGTTGTACAAAAGAGAGGGTGATGCTAGTGTGTGTTCACATCATGCGCTGACTTTAAGGAGATCAGCTCAATAGCAGGCACTAGATAAAGAGACCCGACCGGATCCAGACCAGAACTCATGCTTTCTCTCATCTTAAGTGTATTATGGTCAAGCTAAGCTGAAAAGCTGAAAAGTCTCGTGCTTTGAAAGAAACTTATCATCCACTTTAACACTTGTATGTGACAGATTTGATTTTACAAAATGTAAAAATATTTTTTGAGCAAATATTGTGTAAAATAAGCACTCTTTTAAAATATTCGGGGGCAAAAGTTTGGAATAAATATGATTTTTTTCATGTTTCTGAAAGAAGTCTCTTTCTTACTTTTTAGTCTCTCGGCTGCATTTATTTGGTCAAAGATACAGTAAAAATTCTGAAATATTATTATAATTTAAATCAGCTGTTTTCTATGTGAATATATAGTAAAGTGTAATTTATTCATGTGATCAAAGCATCATTACTCCAGCCTTCAGAGTCACATGATCCTTCAGAAATCACTCTAATACGATGATCTGATGATCAAGAAACATTTATGATAATTATCAGTGTTGAAAATGGTTGTGCTGCTTCAGATTGTTATGGAAATTCTACCATTCAAAAGTTTGGAGTAAGTAAGATCTTGAAAAAGTAAAAAATTAATACTTTTATTCAACAAGGATGCATTAAATTGATTAAAGTGACAGTCATAAAGACATTTATACTGCTACAAAGATCATGTGACTCTGAAGACTGGAGTAATGATGCTTTGATCACAGGAATAAACAACATTTTACTATATATTCACATAGAAAACAGCTGATTTACATTGTAATAATAATATTTCACACTTTTTGAGCAAATAAATTCAGCCTTTTTGAACATGACAGGCTTTTTTCAACAATTAAATAGTGAGTAAAACATTTATATCAGCATTATCCAAGTACTGGTATTTTTTTATTAGCATTTTAACACAAAAAAACCTACTATATTTGAGGTAGGCCTATCATTCGAGTGCATTCAACGCTGGACAGTTCAATACTCAGGGTTACTAACTCCAAGTATGTTCACTGAAAAAGAAGTGATGACTTCGCAAACACAACTAATTAAAGCTCTATAATCACAGTGTGTGTCTGTAAGTGGCGGAGAGGAATGTGTCTGGTGTCTTCAGGTGCGCTTCGCTCTCTCATCCATCACTCGCGCTGTAAGTTTTGTTATCACTCTAACACTAATCAAAAGAGAAAACTGTCACTGCCACTGACCTGTGGAACCTCCCAATTATGCTCTTGAAGAGTGACAGCGGCACTTAACTTCCACCGCCGGCTAAATGACCACCATCAATCCTCGCTGAATAGCAATGAGCCACCGGGCTGCAAATGATTTTTTTTTTTTTTTTTTTTTTTTTTTAAGGTACAGAAATCCCCAGCCTGGAATTTATGAAAGGTGAAAAGCAACTCAAGGCTATTTTCCCCCTCCTCGCTCACACTCACAGGCCTGGGGAGAGACGGCACGACGTCTGCATTAGTGCTAAACACAATTTATGCCTTTTAATTTACCCAAAAGGTGCTTAAGCGGCCCGTGCGCTACAATGCAGAACAGAATGCCAGTTTTTAAATATGGGGGTCGTTGGGATAAAACGGTTTATATAATCTGTGTGCCCTTCCTTTTCCGAGGGCACTGCTTAAAGTCTAGCGTCCCCTTTCCATTTATTCTGTCTAATTGTCTCGGTGATGAGCTCAATATAAAGCAGTAAACATTCTAGCTTGCTTTGCTTTTATTTTTCATTATTGCAGCCAGGCTATATGTTGACAATTGCAGATTGAGGTATAAACTGTCTTTGCATGAGATCTCAATTACGTGCACTTCAGAAACCAGCGCGCCCTCTATAGTGAACACACACACACACACACACACACACACACACACACGCACACGCACACGCACACACACACACACACACACACACATCTTTGTGGGGACTCTCCATAGGCGTAATGGTTTTTATACTGTACAAACTGTATATTCTGTCCCCTTACACTGCCCCTATCCCTAAACCTACCCATCACACACACACACACACACACACACACACACACTAACCCTATCCCTAAACCTACCCATCACACACACACACACACACACACACACACACACTAACCCTATCCCTAAACCTACCCATCACACACACACACACACGCTAACCCGACCCCTAAACCTACCCATCACACACACACACACACACACACACACACACACACACACACACACACACACACTAACCCTATCCCTAAACCTACCCATCACACACACACACACACGCTAACCCGACCCCTAAACCTACCCATCACACACAACTTTCTGCATTTTTACATTTTCAAAAAACATTACTTAGTATGATGATTTATACGCTGTTTTCCTCATGGGGACCGCTGGCTGGTCCCCACAATGTAATATAAACGAACACACACACACACACACACACACACACACACACACACAATCTTCAAGCCCTGTAGTCTCAATCTAAAAAGATTAATGCAATGAATAGTGATACTGTAAAGTCAACATAATATCAAAATTATTCCTTTGATGTGCAAGTTTATTTCTCATTTTGTATTAAAATAGAATATATTTTTATGTGAATATCCTGTCTAGTGCTGTCAATCAATAAAAAAAACTGTGATTAATCGCAATTAAAAACACTGACGTTTTGTATATATTTTATAATGAAATAATTTCACGGTTATTCTCCAAATTAATGTAGAGATGACATAAAGATTTTAAAAACTTGTTTAATGGCATCTTTTTTATGAATGAAGGCCACATATACTAATACAGCAGCTGATGTCTCACGAAAAACATTAATTATAGCCATTCAACATTACAGTGTCATTAAAAGCTATCAATTTTATTTATTTTTTATATTTATTGGGCTTAAAAAAAAGCATTTGCATGAGGAAGAGCGTGATCATATATTGTAACTCTAGCCAAAAAACGGATGTGTTAATTGTAATAAATATTTTTAACACGTTAAACTGGAAAAGATTTGATGCGTTAACACGCTAACAGCACTAATCCTGTCTTCAGATTCAGCTTGATCAGTGTGTTCACTCACTGTTGTTGCATTTAAACATAAGGTTTTATTTCCCTCACGGTTCTAGTATACTTGAGAGTTGAATTAGTTGCTTCCACATTGTATACAGTATTAACACATGTAAACAGCACTGCTAATGGCCCACAGAGTCCACAGGGAAGCAGAGGAACGGGACACCGCTTTAAAAAACAGAAGAGGGAAGGTGATATTCTACTTAAATTGAAACATTGATCAGTCTTTCTGCAACCTGCAGCTAATTACAATCTCTAAACATCAGTTCAATCTCAGCGGGACTGTTTTATGCCCGCTGGCCGCCAGATGAAGAACACACTGTTTATGCGTCGTCTTTATTTAACCCAAGCAGTTTCTTCCTTGATAGATTAAAGTACATCGCACAATGGAAATTGTAGCTGTTATGTTTAAATCACTTTAATTCTTTTGAGATAAAATCAGCACCGTCAACCTTGCGAAGGCAGTATTATAATTCTCGGACTGGAGTGTGTGGACGCTGGGAACGAGTGTGTTTATGCTGACGCAGGTGTTGCTGACATTTGAAGAAAACCACCTTTGCATTTAAAACACTCGTTCTCTCGGCTGGCACCGTGATCTGTGTGCGAGGACAGCCAGGTAAAGTAGCCCGGGGACGTCTAGGGAATGATACAAAACATTTAGAGATTATGATTCTTTCGCAGTTCGACGTCAGCGTAATGATTACACACTGAAGCATCCCGGGTCAAAAGAACGTTACTTAGAAACTAATAATTATAAAATAATCATAATATTTAAATGAATATAAAGACTAGATTCATTTCTAAGAAATATATTTTAGTATAAACTGCAGAATTAACATTTGTAATGTTTTATGGGGTTTTTTTGTGTTCTACTATGCAATAATAGGTATAAAAATGTGTAATCAACAAGATATATATATTTTTTTTTAAATGTAAATGCTGGGATATTGTCCCTCCAAACAGTGTTATTATAGTAAAAAAAACTAAAACGAAAATGAAAACCATTAAATATATATTTATTATATATTTTTAATAAATATATATTTTTAATTATATTATTTTTAATATAAAAATGAAAAACATTAATATATTTTTGTTAAATGCTGACTGAATTAAAATATTAAAATATATTTATAAGATATTTGATTTCAGCTAGTTGCCAAACATTTCTTAATTTTATTTAGTTTAAGCAAGCATAACTGGGAGAATCAGACTAACTGCAACGATTAAAGACATTTTTAGATTATTTTAATCAAAATGTCTGAAATATCACAAATACAATCACTACTAATATGAATTGTTTATCACTTTTGACCAATAGGTGGCACTGTTATCAAGTTAGTATGGTGTGGTCAGTGTGAGCAGACAATGAGACATACCAAGTTTGGTGTCAATATGGCAAAGGGTTGCGGAGTTACAGCCTCGGAATCAGCTTGGTATTGATATAAATAACATAAAAAATCAAAAAGCTTTTAATAACTTTTTGCCAGCATGTCTGGAGATGATCTGAGCCGACTTTGGAGAACATTGGAGTAAAAGGAGTTAGAAAAAAGTAGGTTTTCAAAGATATTCAAAATGGGGGACAGCAATTTTCAATGTCTCACAATTGGTGTCATTGTTCTAGGAATGACCCAAGGAACCAATCAAGACCACTTTCATTAAAATAGGCAAAATTAATCAAAAGCTATTTAAATTTTGACCAGGATGTGGCGCTATTCTGTAAGCACCTTCAGTGCATGGTCCAGATGACACATACCGAGTTTCGTAACCAAAGTTTCCAAAATACAGCATTACAACATTGCCAGCATTAATAACTTTTTGCCAGCATGGTCTGAAGATGATCTGAGCCAATTTTAGTTAACATATTTGGAAAAGTTCGAAAAGTAAAAAAAAAATTATAGAAAATTCAAAATGGCGTCTTGAGCCAAAGAATTTAGATTCTACGGTTCAGCAGTTATTAGCATAAACGTGAGTGCAACTTTGGACAGTTGGTGGCGCTAGAGGGATTGAGTTAGAGACTGCAAAACTGCTGTGGTTAATGTTCAGACGGTCCTCTATCTGTGTGCCAAATCTCACAACTTTTTACCATACGGTTAAATGGGCTGCCATAGACCCAATAGCTGAAGAAGAAGAAAAAGAAGAACACTTACGATTACAATAGATGCCGTACCTTCGGTGCTTGGCCCCTAATTACTAAACATTAACAAAAATGGAAAATATAAAAATAATAATTTAAAATAAAAATAATGTATATTAATAGCATTGTCTCTACTCACTTAATAATGTTGGGTTAAAAATAACCCAACGAGTAACCCAACTATGGGGTGGTGTAACACCTTCCCAACTCTGGGTTATTTTAACCCAGTGCATTGGGTTAAAAGTAACCCAACAATTAGGTTAACTATTTATTTGTATTTATTATATTAACAAATACACTTTGTTTTCAGTACAGATTATTTATTTGTATAAAACAATAAATATGTCTCCACAATTATTTATTTAAATTACAAATTAAATATTGGGGGTGTCTAGAATTTAATGTAAATGTACATAATTGTGTACATAAATTCAAAATACACAAGTGTACATACAACATACGTATTTAACCCAACAGCCGGGTTATTACTAGAAATTACCCCACGATTTAAAAAATGACCCAACATTGTTTGGAAAATAACCCAACACAGTGACCCAATGGTTGGGTTAAAAAACAACCCAACATATTTTTTTTTTTACTGTGTATATGCTCTCTGACTGGTCTCATCAGTAGACATGCACATATTAGAATAGTGTAGACTTTGTAGACTAATATTGGGGGTGTCTAGAATGTAATGTAAATGTACATAATTGTGTACATAAATTCAAAATACACAAGTGTCCATACAACATACGTATTTAACCCAACAGCCAGGTTATTACTAGAAATTACCCCACGATTTAAAAAAAATTACCCAACATTGTTTGGAAAATAACCCAACACAGTGACCCAATAAGTGTAGCTCAACGGTTGGGTTAAAAAACAACCCAACAATTTTTTTTTAACTGTGTATATGCTCTCTGACTGGTCTCATCAGTAGACATGCACATATATTAGAATAGTGTAGACTTTGTAGACTAAATGCGTGTACAGCAGGCAGACGTTAACAGTGAACTCTATTGATCCCGCGCCGGCCTCTACCCCGAGACCGGTCCAGATAATGAGTTTCCGGTTAAACGTCCCCCACTTACTGGGAAAAACACATTCCAGCAGGGCTAAAGTGCGCCTCGCGCCCTCCAATATATTTTGTACGGTCTAATTAACTCTGTAAGCAATCTCAATTACTTTGTGCCCAGGGAAGCGTTGGCCAGGCACACTCCTTAAGCAAGTCTGTTATCCTCTTAAAAAATGAGCTGAGGAGGTCTAGCCTCGGACAACTGAGCCCTACACTTCATTTGTCTTTGGCCAAGTTTGATAGCTATGCGTTTAAAAACCCATTCAATCTTATAAACCAAAAATTAAATGTACTCAGCTGTGATGGTCCTCTGTGCATCTGCTATTTATATGCTAATCTCCTCTCTTACGGGGAAGGTCTCGCAAATTATTACGGCAAACCAATAACTCAGGTGTATGGACTAGCGCGCTAGCTGACCGAAGAACAAGAACCAAATGCGCTTTGTCACGAGGACGCGTTCTAGACAGCCTGGAGTTCATGCGCTCCATGAAGTTTCCTGGCATATCTCATCTTGAAAGCACGTAATGTTGCGTATCTATATATATACATGATATATATATGGCATGTTATTGTTTCCAGTTATTAACCTTTCTTTGCCCTGGAAGTTCATTCTTCTGCCCAAAACAAATATTGACCAACAATAAGGCCAGGAATATACACAGTTTTGACAAATTTGGTAACACTTTATTTTACAGTGTCCTTGTTATATATGTTACATGTACTTCACTCTAAAAAATGCTGGGTTGTTTTAATCCAATTTTGGGTCAAATATGGACAAACCCAATTGTTGGATTAAAAAATACAATTTATAAATTTAACCCAACAGCTGGGTTTGTCCATATTTGACCCAAAATTGGGTTAAAACAACCCAGCATTTTTTTAGAGTGTAGTAATAACAGTAAATTATGCATAATTACATGCAACTTATCCAAACTCTAGTCTTAACTATATAATAAGTACATGTTGTTAATTAATATCACTCAGTACTTAAATATAAAATTGCACTGAAACACCTTAAAATAAAGTGTAACCAAACTGTGTTTAATGGTTTATCAGTGCTGGGCAGATTACTAGCAAACTGAAATGACTGATTACATGACGGACTGATACATGATTACACTCATATATATATTTATATATGGATGCTGAATAAATGCACTTACGCTTGACAATAGAGTCTTTTTTGCTGTTGTTTTAATAGAAAAACATGAATGTAATTTTTAATTATTAGATTATTAGGAATTTCACCGTTTTAATTTCTGAGAGGAGTTTCTTGTTTTACCAGTATATGATAAATAGCCTATAATAAATTCAGAGGTCAAATAAACCAGGCGTATGGGTTGACATTCACTCTAAACAATGCTGGGTTGTTTTAACCCAAATTTGGGTAAAATATGGACAAACCCAAATGTTGGGTTAAAAATGTAATTAAAATTTTTAACCCAACTTTAACTTTCACTTTCAACTGTAAAAAATTTTAATTGCATTTTTAACCCAACATTTGGGTTTGTCAATATTTGACCCAAATTTGGGTTCAAACAACCCAGCATTTTTTAGAGTGTTCTCTTGATTTGTGCTTAAGTTTTCATTGACTAAAACTAAATTGAGACATTTAGTTTGAACTCGACTAAACAAAACTAGGACAAGGTTGACTAAATATGATGACAACTAAAAAGTACATTTGACACAGGACTAAAACAGCCGACAAAATGAACACTTCGACCCAGCACTGTGTTTAATCATGATGAGGGACCAAAAGGTGTCATTTCTTCCATGTGATGACAAATAAAAGCATGTGAAATAAACACCGGATATTTCAGGATAATGGGCCTTATGCAAAGCTGCATGTGCTGGGAGTTCAGATCTTGATTTTGTCATTTATTAGAGTACACCTCATAATTAATAAGATTATAACCGAACTACAAAATGTATTAGATCACCTAAATCACGATCAAATGTATGACTGTCATTGCATTAGATACAAACGTCAAAGCAATGATCTTCGTTTTATCTCAATCTCTTAACCAGCTGGTGATTTTAAGTGGTCAGTTCACACAGATTTATTTTATTATTTTTTTACTCTGAAACTCTAATAAAAAAAAATGATAAATAGTAATTTTACACCTTTCTCAGACAGGCGGGAGTTTAAGGAGTTGGAAGCAATTCCCCCCGTGTCAGAGCAATGATACAGGGAATAAAGTAATGGAACGCTTTTAAGAGTAAAAAGGAAAAACTAATTATGATAAAGACCTTTTAGCTGTTTCTTTATCACAGAGCACTGACTTTTTGCATTGAAATCATCACTGAGAGTGATAAACCTCTCTGGCATGCAGTCGAGTGCTCTGTCAATGTCACGCCCCTCCTTTCTCTGTTCTTTTCGCCCAGTTAAAAACGGATAACATGTGTCATAATGATGTGTCTTCTAACTGCTCGCTGTGTCCCATTCCACCCTAGGCTGAGCAAATCTCCATTAGCACATGAGCCGTGCCCCGCCGCACTGGAGCGAATCTCCATGCAAAGATGGTACACAAAAAATACCATAAACACTGTAATCTAAAACTGTAGGTATAGTACACCCATATTCTCAACTCTTCTCATCTAGTGGTGCACCTGGATCACAAACATGATCCTCCCAGGCACAGTACTTCCACTAAACTGCAGTGATGTGTGAGGAAAGGGCGCCCTCCTCTGGGAATAATGCGTTACTGCTCAGCTGCTGTGTTATACTAGCTTCTGCTGTATGTGTGTGTTGTGCTGCATGTCATCTTATAACACACTCAACACTGAACAATTGTAGGTTTGATGATTTTAGCAATGGTAAAATGGACGAATAACCACATATCCATTTTTATTTGCGGAAAAGAAAATAGGTTATAAACTTGATGTATGTATGTACAGTATGTAAACTTGAAAAATGAAATGTATTATTAATTAGGTGTTCAAGCACAAAGTGCTGAAAACCTATTGTAATTGCTATTTGAAAAAAAAAAAAATCCCCTAAAACGCATCGTGCAGCCCAAACCGTAAAGCCTAGAGACTTGAAACCTGGCCAGGTGGTAGGGCCACACTTTTGGGGAGAACCTATCAGAGTATGACCCCGATTGGCCCATAGGTGGCGCTACAGCAACCAAAAGTACTAAATTGCTCATAACTCCTAGAACGTTGGTCTACACAATTTCTGCTATATCGAATTTTGTCCAAAACCTACTTTTGCGAACTAGTCCCTGGTTTTTCGCCTGATCGGAACCAGACCAGTCTAGGACAATTCTCTGGACTCTCTAGATCAATAATTATCGGAAAAAAGGTGACATTTTGCAATTGGCTGGCTGTAACAGGGTCATTTAGAAAAGGGGCGTGGCAAAATACAGTCAAAAGCCTATAAATCATTAATAAAAACTCAGAACTTCACAAAAATTGATGAGCATAATGTGTGATAACATGGTGAAGAAGCATGCAAAGTTTCATGGAGATCGGACCATAGGTGGCGCTATACTGTTAAAAAGCTTTAAAACCATGTATTTCCTATGGCAAATTGCCTGTATTGGCTGTAAATGGTGTTTTCCATCTATTATGTCAGTGTTTAAATGTATGCTAAATATAACTTAATGTCTTTTGATGCTTTTGTGCTTAACGGCCTTAACTGCTTGAACACCGCTAAATGCTGCTTGCAGCTTTAATTTTAATATTTTAGGTTAAAAAAATAAGGTTAAAAACAAAAGATGATTTAAAGAGGGTCTATTATGGCCTCTTATGATGTTGTTTCAGGCTTTTCCTGCTTGAATGTTGATTATTCTCCTCATATTCTCCATTGTTGCGGCTCCTCTCTTCCCAGCCTGTCAGTAACGCTCTGTTCACTTCCTGTCTCTATGAAGCCCCTCCTTCTGAAAAGCACACTGTGCTCTGATTGGTCGGCTGAAGCAGTGTGTTGTGATTGGTCGAGCGCTTCGAGTGTGTTTGGGAAATGTCCCGCCCCTTCCCATAACCCCCAGTTTAACACACTACTAACTAACTCAACCAGGCCCCGCCCCTTTATTCTGCGTATATGTATTATTATAATGAGGAATATTGTGACGTGTTCCCGGAAGAAACTCAAGACTACAATGGGTTTTTGTAACCTTGCAGATCTTTTTTTTTTTAATGCTCAAACAGCAACATTACACACTAACTAAAGTTGAAAAAAGCATAATAGGACCCCATTAAATCAAAATTGATATTTGGCATGGTAAACTCCTTTTAGATCAGTGGTTCTCAACCCTGTCCTGGCATACCCCCAACACTACAAGTTTTCCTTGTCTCCCTAATCAAACACACCTGATTCAACTCATCAGCTCATTAACCCATGTGATAATGAGCTGATGAGTTGAATCAGGTGTGTTTGATTAGGGAGACAAGGAAAACTTGTAGTGTTGGGGGTACGCCAGGACAGGGTTGAGAACCACTGTTTTAGATGGACGAATAAGAAACTGGCTTGAGTAGCACAAAACGGTCTTGCTGAGCACATACGTAACGGCGAAGAAGATATACGCCAAGTAGCGTCTACACTGCCGGGAAGAAATAAGACGAGGAAGATGCGAGGCAAGATGAATGTAGAGCTGCTGGTCTCGTTGGTGTCGGAACATAAAGAACTATATGACAAACGCGACAGCGACTACAAAAATCTTGATAAAAGAGAACTGTTATGGAGTGGTATTGCAGAGCAAATGGGCGCCATCTAATGTCAGGGAATGAATCTGCATGTTCACTCGGCTCATCGTCAGCCAAAATCGCTTGGGTGTGAACACAAAAAACGCGTTGAAAAACGCTGACGAATAACGCGCGCCGATATTCGTCCCGGTGTGTACGAGCCTTTACCCTCAGAATCAGTGCAAAAAAGCCTGAAAAAACGAATCTGTCTGGAAAACAATCTCACCACTCTTCTCTCTCTGTTCTTGTAGTCTATATGAAGATCCTCATGTTTCCTCAAGGCGAGCTCCAGAGATTTCTTCAACTCGGTGGCTCTCCTCATCAGTTCTTCCTCAACGCCTACTTTTGTAAAGACCTGTAAAACACATCACAAAACACACTTTGTTCAAGTAAATAGTACAGTTATAAGATGTATGAAAGAAAAATCCAAAGGTTGTAGAGCAATATGAAAAAATGCACACAAAAAAGAAAGAAAGCTGAATTCTGTTTGCATCATTGATCATCATGTTCCTGTTATCACTGGCTATATAAATAAAGCTGACTTAACAATTTAAACCCTTTTCAGTAACACTTTACTTGAAGGGGTGTGCATAAGACTGACATGACACCCTTATAATCATGACATGACACATGAATATGAAGGAGGGTTTATGCATGTTTATGACAACTGTCATTAAGTTTTTTTATTCGCTCAATGCAATTTAATGCAAATATGACATTGTTTGAGATGTCTTTGTTATGACAACTTGACATTACTAAGACAACATAAATTGTCATAAATATGTCATAAACATGACATAGCAGATTAATGATCAAACTTAAGAAAGCACTTAGCTTTATGGGTTAACATTACATTAAACTGTCAGGTGGTTGGTTTTGACATTGGCTGTCATAAGGCCATTATAACATGTTAATGACAAATTCAATGTGTACCACTGTAGTCGAGGTCAAGAAAAATATTCATGACACGGTTATAATGCCTCATGACAGCCAATGTCAAAACCAACCACATGACAGTTTAATGTAATGTTAACCCATAAAGCTAAGTGCTTTCTTAAGTTTGATCATTAATCTGCTATGGCATGTTTATGACAGGTTGTGTTGTGTTAGTAATGTCAAGTTGTCATGACAAAGACACTGACAGGTTATGATGTATTGGTTTATGTCAAGTTGTCATAACAAAGACATCTCAAACAATGTCATATTTGCATTAAAAATGTCATAATTGAGAAAATGACACTTAATGACAGTTGTCATAAACAAGCATGAAACCTCCTTCATAGTCATGACATATGTCATGTCAGTCTTATGCACACCCCTTCAAGTAAAGTGTTACCCCCTTTTCTATTTTCTGTAATGTAACTGTATAATATCGTACTACTCTTACTATTTCTACAGTATACCATATTAAAATTTTCTTATTTCTCAGCCTCCACTTTTGAATATTCTTGTGTAAGACTGCCCTTGTGTAACTTTTCGTTATCTTATGTGTACATCATGAACACAGCTAGACAAAGCCAGAACTAGGCCTTGGACACACTTATACACAAATCTGACACACGCACACGTATACACACAAACAAGAACTCAAGACTCACACAAATATTTGAACATCTGACCTCTCTTGTTATTGTATCTCTTCATATGCCATATATGGTAGGGGTTGATCTTTGAGCACTATGATTGGATGGCCTGGATAGTGTGGATGACCCTGCTTGTGTATAAATATGACTCTTCTTCCTTAATAAACTTGATAATATTATGGTATTTCACGGTCTCTGTGTCTGCTTGATCATTCTCCCGGAGAGGCTGTTTCCACCTGATGACTGACAGCTTCAAGGCTGCAGAAAGTCTACCTGTAACTAATCTAAAAATACCATAGTACTTCAAATGCCTGTATGACCCATTACTGGAACAACCTGATGACGTGAATTCAGTCCTTGGCCAAAATGTGCAGTATTCAACAGAGACAGAGACAGCTAAAAGTTAAAGTGCCCCTATTATGCTATTTTTGTTTTGGAGTGTCCTCAAACAGGTTTACAGGCATCCAAGGTCAAAGATTAACAACACATTAATCTTCTCATAACATCCACTGCAGCATCAGCTCTATTCTCACAGTCTGAAACAGTTCGATAAAGGGTTCGGCCTCTAAACCCCGCCTTTCCGAGAGCCTGTTGTGGTCTGATTGGTCAGATGACCCAGTCTGTTGTGATTGGTCTACTCTGCTCTGATTGGTCAGATGGCCCAGTCTGCTGTGATTGGTCTACTCTGCTCTGATTGGTCAGATGGCCCAGTCTGTTGTGATTGGTCTACTCTGCTCTGATTGGTCAGATGGTCCAGTCTGCTGTGATTGGTCTACTCTGCTCTGATTGGTCAGATGGCCCAGTCTGTTGTGATTGGTCTACTCTGCTCTGATTGGTCAGATGGCCCAGTCTGCTGTGATTGGTCAACTCTGCTCTGATTGGTCAGATGACCCAGTCTGCTGTGATTGGTCTACTCTGATCTGATTGGTCAGATGACCCAGTCTGTTGTGATTGGTCTACTCTGCTCTGATTGGTCAGATGACCCAGTCTGCTGTGATTGGTCTACTCTGCTCTGATTGGTCAGATGACCCAGTCTGCTGTGATTGGTCTACTCTGCTCTGATTGGTCAGATGGCCCAGTCTGTTGTGATTGGTCTACTCTGCTCTGATTGGTCAGATGGCCCAGTCTGTTGTGATTGGTCTACTCTGCTCTGATTGGTCAGATGACCCAGTCTGCTGTGATTGGTCAACTCTGCTCTGATTGGTCAGATGGCCCAGTCTGTTGTGATTGGTCTACTCTGGTCTGATTGGTCAGATGACCCAGTCTGCTGTGATTGGTCTACTCTGCTCTGATTGGTCAGATGGCCCAGTCTGTTGTGATTGGTCTACTCTGCTCTGATTGGTCAGATGGCCCAGTCTGTTGTGATTGGTCTACTCTGCTCTGATTGGTCAGATGGCCCAGTCTGCTGTGATTGGTCTACTCTGCTCTGATTGGTCAGATGACCCAGTCTGTTGTGATTGGTCTACTCTGCTCTGATTGGTCAGATGGCCCAGTCTGTTGTGATTGGTCTACTCTGCTCTGATTGGTCAGATGGCCCAGTCTGTTGTGATTGGTCTACTCTGCTCTGATTGGTCAGATGACCCAGTCTGCTGTGATTGGTCTACTCTGCTCTGATTGGTCAGATGGCCCAGTCTGTTGTGATTGGTCTACTCTGCTCTGATTGGTCAGATGGCCCAGTCTGTTGTGATTGGTCTACTCTGCTCTGATTGGTCAGATGGCCCAGTCTGTTGTGATTGGTCTACTCTGCTCTGATTGGTCAGATGGCCTAGTCTGCTGTGATTGGTCAACTCTGCTCTGATTGGTCAGATGGCCCAGTCTGCTGTGATTGGTCAACTCTGCTCTGATTGGTCAGATGGCCCAGTCTGTTGTGATTGGTCTACTCTGCTCTGATTGGTCAGATGACCCAGTCTGCTGTGATTGGTCTACCCTGCTCTGATTGGTCAGATGATCCAGTCTGCTGTGATTGGTCTACTCTGCTCTGATTGGTCAGATGGCCCAGTCTGCTGTGATTGGTCTACTCTGCTCTGATTGGTCAGATGACCCAGTCTGCTGTGATTGGGCTGCTCTGCTCTGATTGGTCAGATGGCCCAGTCTGTTGTGATTGGTTTACTCTGCTCTGATTGGTCAGATGGCCCAGTCTGCTGTGATTGGTCTACTCTGCTCTGATTTGAGTTGAATCTGCGCATGCGCGTGCGGTGTTTGTTTGTTTAGAGCTCCGTCGAATTGATTCATTAATCCTTGATTTTCTTCTTTACCACTCATTTATTAACAAGCACTTTCTATTTTTATATCGTGTGAACCTATCCTCGATACTATTCCCTATAAAAAACAATCGGATTGCTTCGATATCGCTACTTAGATCCAACTTTGCGAATCTCGGCTACTAGCCTTTAGCCCGCTAGCATTTCACGCGTGGGCTCGCGCCTATCGAGCGTCTGATTTTACACCCGTTTCACTAAAAGGATACAGGTTATATCCAGCATTCCAGTCCTAAATTAGTAGTGATAATTTACTGTTCATCTGTTATAATGGCGAACATATCGGATGTGTGTCTAACGTTACCTCTGAGTGCAGGTGAGGACACATTCGAGCTGATGTCGGTACGATTAGAACTGGAATCGGTGGAGAAACAGATCCGTGGTCTGCTGGAGAGGCAAGCCGAGCTGCGGGATCGGCGATCAGCGCTTGAAACGTCACGCGCCGATGCTCACAAGTCAGTGGTTAGTAACTTTTTGACTCCGACTTCCTCTACTCCGTGCGTTTCTCTGCCCAGGAGGACGCGATCATCTCTGGCTTCATTCACTCCGGCACCGACACAGCACCATGGACCCTGGGTGATCCCACAGCGGAAGACACGAGCCAGGACTAGAGCAAGAACCTCTCCGCCCCTCCCGGTCTTCGAGATCTCCACTCGGAACCGCTTCTCCCCTCTTCGCGAGTCGGAACGCGACGACGCCGTGATCATCGGCACTTCCATGGTCCGTCATGTCCGTGCTACCTCAGGTAAGGGTAAGGTGCGCACTCACTGCTTTCCTGGTGCTCGTGTTCTTGATGTCGCCGCACAGGTTCCCGAGATCCTGAACGGTGACGAGCGCGTCGGAGCCGTTGTCCTCCATGCGGGAACGAACGACATCAGGCTGCGGCAGACAGAGGTTCTGAAGAAGGACTACAGGAGCCTGATCGAGGCGGTACGCAGCACAGCGCCTGAGGCAACGATCATCGTGTCTGGACCGCTTCCCACGTACCGACTAGGACAAGAAAGGTTCAGTAGACTATTTGCTCTAAATGAATGGTTAATGTCATGGTGTAATGAACAGAAACTGCTCTTTGTAAATAATTGGAATCTGTTCTGGGAGCGACCTAGGCTCTTCCGTCCTGATGGCCTGCACCCCAGCAGAATCGGAGCGGCTGTTCTGTCGGACAACATCTCCAAGACGTTGCACACCATCTGACTAGTAAGTCAAAGTCCAATTCACAGTCTTTGCTGTCCCACCTTAATTGATATAAGTAGGGTAGAACATTATATAGAAACTGTGTCTATTCCTCGTCTAGTGAGGCCAAACAATAAATCTAGTGTAGGATCTAGGAAAAATCTTATTGTAATTAAACCAGAAAATCTAAATATCAGTGAACAAAAACAATTTCTAAAACTAGGTCTTCTAAACATTAGATCGCTCACACCTAAGGCGGTTATTGTAAATGAAATGGTCACAGATAATAGCTTCGATGTACTTTGCCTTACTGAAACCTGGCTTAAACCAAATGAGTATTTCGGTCTAAATGAGTCTACTCCGCCAGGATACTGTTATAAGCATGAGCCCCGTCTGATCGGTCGTGGCGGCGGTGTTGCAACAATCTATAGAGATATTCTTAATGTTACTCAGAAAACAGGTCACAGGTTTAATTCGTTTGAAGTACTTGTGCTAAATGTTACGCTCTTAGATGTAAGAAATAAATCCCTATTATCTCTAGCCTTGGCTACTGTATATAGACCGCCAGGGCCCTACACTGATTTCCTAAAAGAGTTTGCAGACTTTCTCTCAGATCTATTGGTCAATGCTGATAAAGCAATAATTGTTGGAGATTTTAACATACACGTAGATAACACAAATGATGCGTTAGGGGCTGCGTTTACAGATTTATTAAACTCCTTTGGGGTCAAGCAAAACGTCAGTGGTCCCACTCATCGTCTAAATCATACACTAGATTTAATTATATCATACGGAACCAATCCAACCGATATAGATATTATACCGCAAAGTGACGATCGCACTGATCATCACATGGTAACTTGTATAATACGTACTGCTGAAATTTGTCGTGTTGCGCCGCGTTATAGACCAGGCAGAACAATCCTTCCAATCACTATAGATAGATTCTCAAATAGCTTACCTGATCTATCTCAGCTGCTCAGTGAACCCAAACAAACAGATGAACTAGAGGAAATGACCAGCAGTTTGAGCACCATTTTCTCTAGTACATTAGATATTGTTGCACCAATTAGATTAAAAAAGGTTAGAGAGAAAACTAAAGCACCATGGTACAACAGTGCTACGCATGCTATCAAGAGAGAAACTCGTAACTTAGAGCGTAAATGGAAACAAACTAATTTAGAGGTCTTTAGAATCGCGTGGAAAGACAGTGTGTCACGTTATAAAAAGGCTCTAAAAGCAGCCAGGGCTGAGCATCTCCGCAAACTAATAGAAAATAACCAAAATAATCCAAGGTTTTTATTTAACACCGTGGCTAGACTAACAAATAAACAGACATCACCCGAGCAAATTATTCCGTTACAGTATAGTTGTAATGATTTTATGAATTTCTTCAATGAGAAAATAGAAAACATCCGAGACACAATTGTAAATGTACAATCCTCTATGGTGTCTTATGATTCAGCCTCAATTATCGCCCCTCAAGAACAACTCCACCACTTTACAACTATAGGACAGGAAGAGCTAAATAAACTTATCATTGCATCTAAACCAACAACATGTTTATTAGATCCAATACCCACTAAACTACTGAAAGAAGTGTTACCTGTAGTGAAAGAGCCTCTTCTCAATATTATTAACTCGTCTTTATCTTTAGGTCATGTTCCAAAAATATTCAAGCTGGCAGTAATAAAACCTCTTATTAAGAAACCGCAATTAGATCAAAATAACTTAGCAAATTACAGACCCATTTTAAATCTTCCATTTATGTCTAAAATACTAGAAAAAATTGTGTCCGCTCAATTGTGCTCTTTCTTGCAAGAAAATGAGATATATGAAAAATTTCAGTCAGGATTCAGACCGCATCATAGCACAGAAACTGCGCTAGTTAAAATTACAAATGATTTACTTTTAGCTTCTGACCAAGGCTGTATCTCAATACTAGTTGTACTCGATCTTAGCGCTGCGTTCGACACTATAGATCACAAAATACTCTTGGATCGACTACAAAACTACACTGGTGTTCAGGGACAGGCATTAAGCTGGTTCAGATCGTACTTATCGGACCGTTACCATTTTGTTTGTTTAAATGGGGAAAAATCGAAGATAACGTCAGTAGACTATGGAGTGCCGCAGGGATCTGTGTTAGGCCCTCTGCTATTCTCAATATATATGCTGCCACTTGGTAATATTATAAGAAAACATGGAATTAATTTCCACTGCTATGCTGATGACACTCAATTATATATTTCATCACGACCAGATGAAAACACTAACTTATCTAAATTGACAGAATGTCTTAAAGATATAAATTGCTGGATGACGTGTAATTTCCTGCTATTAAATCCAGATAAAACGGAGCTCTGCTCTGATTGGTCAGATGGTCCAGTCTATTTTGATTGGTCTACTCTTCTCTGATTGGTCTACTCTGTTGTGATTGGTCTACTCTGCTCTGATTGGTCAGATGACCCAGTCTGTTGTGATTGGTCTACTCTGCTCTGATTGGTCAGATGGTCCAGTCTATTTGATTGGTCTACTCTTCTCTGATTGGTCTACTCTGCTGTGATTGGTCTACTCTGTTCTGATTGGTCAGATGATCTGCATCTTCACAGCGTCTTCTCGACATGAACAACACAAACCAAGCTCTTTCAGTTTTAGCTACAACTACAGTGTCTGAGGGCCGGGCAAAGTAGATGTTATTACTGACGACTCATTTCAGAATCAGTTCTTTCACAATCACAATCACTACATTTATCTGCACTTTGATCTTTGTAACATTTCAGACCTTTTACATTCACAAACAGCTACATTATACACTACACGAAAAGGAACATCCAAAAACGCAGAAGAGGGACACTTTAAAATGTTTTGGATTAAAAAACAAAGTTGTGTGTAAAAGAGCAGCTTGAACATTCTGCTAAGCATCTCCTTCTGAATAAACAATGACAGATTGTTAATTTGGGGATGAATGATTCCTTTAAGCGGTCGGAGGGTTTACCTGGATCCAGGACTGCACCAGAGGCAGGTGTCTGGTGGTGACGAGTCTATGAAGATCCCTCACTGTGTTTACCAACGCCTCGTTCTCTTCCGTCTCTCTCACTTGTAAATCTGCGGACATGATTCAGATGGTTACTCACAAAATCTCCCAATGAGAATTCCATGGCATGCTATGACATGATGGAGGACACATATCATCAGACCGGCTGTGAACACGATCAGTCAGGCGCACCTGTGGACACATTGAGCTCCAGCTGATATTTGTAAGACATTAAACCAGAGCTGCGGAGAAACACATTCACATCAGGAACTTCCCCCGTGTCACTCTCGTCACTAGACTCGTCTGTGTGCCCTTCATCGCTCCTCTTCTCTGACATCTTTGCGTTCTGCTCATTGCTCAGGTCTTTACTGCAGCAGGGCTGGTCAGATTTGTCCTCGGCTCCCGCAGAGCTGTTAGCGACTTCTGCTTCCTCGTTAAACAGGTTCAAGTCATCGGTTGCAAGCAGTTTTATGCAGTTGTTCATCTCAGTCAAGGTTTCCTCAATCCCAGTCGTCATTTCTAAATGAAAGAGACAGCAAAACAAGCATTTTAGCTAGGGAATGCACACTGTTTTCTCATCTTTAACTATGGATCAATGGTTAAATCCATAGTTTTTAAACCAGGTGTCAAAACATAATCAAGGCAAGCATCACTAGTACTTCTTTTTTGAATGCAGTTTGTGTTCGTTTTTACAATCACTCTGGCACTAATTTCAGAAACATCATGTAATTTTTCAAAACTCTAGCCACAAAACAGTCATCACAGCCAGTCCAATGCACTAAACCTGCATTGTGCATTCAAATGTTTAAAGATTAACAGTATAATTAGTGAAAATAACTAATTAAACATTAAATACAGTAGGAACATACATTTAAATCATGCATATACAAGATACCCACAGCTTCACATATCATATCACATCAGTCATTAAATTTTGTTTATTGTTTTTTTTTATGCCATGCCAGCTTCTTTGGCTATTTTTGTGGTGAAAACCCTACTTAAAATATGTATTATTTATTTATATATATCCATACTTAATTATTTAAAATAGAAACTAATTAGGACCCAATTTTCCTATTTTTATTTTATTTTTTATCTAAAATTAAAATTGGATTACCTTGATTAAAAAACATTTCCCGGGTATTAACATAATTAAACAATTGTCTCAGAGGAGTAGAAATTAATTATTAAATATTGTAGTACAAAATATGTGACATTTTTCCATCATGGTACACATAAATACATCAGTTTAAAAGGACTAATAGAGAGGGAATTGGGAAACGTGTTAGCGTTTTCGAAACAATGACATCAATGGTTTAATAATAAGTGACTGCAAAAAAAACTGTAAATATTAAATTTCACCTACCTTTTACTTTTCAAAGCAAGTCAATAACTACTTGTGGCAAGGCCTTTGTAGTCAAGAAGTTATTCATTGAAATTAATGATTTATTGAGGTAAATATTTACCAGATTTCTTTTTTTTTTCTTACAATATTATACCTTTTCCAGGATATAGTTCATTTATTTTATAGCATGTCCTGGAAACTGTCTCTTGATGTTTAACCATCATAAAAAATTATTTGCTTAACAATATTGATATTTATTAATATTGATTCTTGGTGGAGCTGTGAAAGCTTAACATATGCATTAAAAAAAATGCTTAATTGCAACCAGACATACAGGAATAGAGGTAATGTAATGTAAATTGTACACAACATGCACATCATTTAAATATCTGTGGATTTAATGACAGCCGTTCAGAACATATATTAGCAAGCCCAACCGCAGGGCGTCAATGAACAGATGATATCGTGAATGACCCAGTGCGCTGTGTATCAGTCGGACAGGATTGGTTTTCAAGGACATAATATATGTGAAGGCATTACTGTGTTACTGTGGATGTCTGTAATATTTTTTTCAATTTGCACAAGATAAGCTATACAGACATCGCAGAGATAGGTGTGCCTACTGTATTATATGTGGGATTATCAGCAGAAAGTGATTTAATCCCAGAAAGTGGTACTATAAGATGAGCCTGTAATACTGTATAGGACTCATAAACACATGCATCTGTTTTCAGAATGAACACACTGGTATTTCTAATATATACACCTCGACTGTCAGCTGATCTGATGTTCGATACTGTACAGAAGATAACGTGCTGAACATACATTCCTGTTTTACATAAACAACGATGTACTTGTGTGTAAATTCTACTGTATGTTGTTCATGTAAAACAGGAATTTATGTTGCACCTTGTACAAAAGCAGAGACTGGATGGGTAATGTTTACTTTACTATCCAGAATGTGTGGAAATACAAACATGGCAACTTCCAGGAATTACTCAGCGAGACACATGTGGATAAATGTAGACGACAGGCCAATAGTGCACTTCCACTCGATCGGCTCAAAGACTGAAGTGTTACTTTGCATTATGAACAGTGTTGTGGCATTACTGGACCATTTGCCACATTGCCAGCCCTAAATGTAAACATTTCCATGTATTCATTTTATTTTCTATTGCCAATGTGTGAACAGCTTATGACAAAACCTAAAAAACAAGACCTTCGAGACTTCCTAGGTTGTCTATGAAAGCCTGTAGACTGATTTTTATGTGAAGGACTCACTGTTGCCGGGAAAATCAAAACGTTTTGTGACGTTTACGCTCCCAAGAATGACGACACAAGACACGGGTCCTTTGTGTTTTTCGCGTACATACGACACGTTGTCTAAACGATCCCTGTTCACACGGATCCATGAAAACAATTTCCCTCGCTGTATTCTGCTGCCCGGCCAGTAGATGGCGATGTCAGTTTGTAAAGAAACACTACGCGTCTATAGACTGAACACATAATACACAAGACGTCACCGTTTACACAAATTCACGTTTTTGTGAGACAATAATGGTATCATTTTCAAAAACTTGCACTTTGAACCCTGTTTTCAAAAGTTTCGGCTTGTTTTTCAAAAGTTTGGGGTTTTTAGGGCGCAAAAACGCCATTGTCGCCAAAACACACAGAAAGTTTTAGACAGTCGTGTAAACGGCCCTTTAGAGAAGTTGCATAAAATGAAAAAAAAAACAAATCTGTAAATATATAATGAAATAATGTATAAATAATTCTAGAATTATTTTATTATTATTTATTTTGTTAATTTTATTCATTTATTTTCATGTTTAAGTACTTATCTGTAGATAGACGGATTGTCTTTTTTTTTTTCACAGACCCGGGACAAAACCTGTGTCCGTGTTATCAGGAGAACTGCATGTCCTCAGTACCACACTGTTCAAACATAGTGAACTCTGTGTTGACTTTTCACATCCTACTCTTGACCCGCTTGTCCAGTCAACTACAGGTCTTATGTCTTATGTCAGTATTGCCTTAGAATCTCATAAATGAAACTGCAGTCAGTTTATGCTATTTTTTTCTACACTCTTTAAAATATAAGTTTCTTTAGAATCCATAGAATCTTTGCATTGAAAAAAGGTTCTTTACACAGTAAAAAAGTTGGGTTATTTTTTTAACCCAACCATTGGGTTACACATATTGGGTCACTATGTTGGGTTATTTTCCAAAAATGTTGGCTCATTTTTTAAATCGTTGGGTAATTTCTTGTAATAACCCGGCTGTTGGGTTAAATACGTATGTTGTGTACACTTGTGTATTTTGAATTTATGTACACAATTATGTATATTTACATTATATTCTAGACTCCTCGATACTTAGTTTGTAATTTAAAAAAATATTTGTTGAGACATATCTATTGTTTTATGCAAATAAACAATCTGTATTTGAAAACAAAGTGTATTTTATTTATTTAAAATAATGTCATAAATAAAAATAAATAGTTAACTTAACTGTTGGGTTACTTTTAACCAATGCACTGGGTTAAAATAGCCCACAGTCGGGAAGGTGCTATAGTTGGGTTACCCGTTTGGGTTATTTTTAACCCAACATTATTAAGTAAGTATAAAGGAAAATGGTTCTTTAGATAATTCAAATGTTTTTCACGATCAGAAAAAAATGGTTCTTTTAAGAGCTGATCCCTGAAGGGTTCTTTGAGCTTCATCTAAATCCCACTTTTGGAAGCTTTATTTTTAAGAGTGTCGTGTCAGTGCCGTTTATGAACACAAGAATGTACCTTCCATCTCCTCTTTGGCCTTTTCAAGCCTCTCTTTGTAAATTCTTTCCAATCTCTTCTGTTTGTCCTCTTGTCTCTTTCTCTCAGCCAGTGTTCTTGCTTCAACATCATGAAAATCTACCTGAGAAAAAGTGTGATTGGACATATAACAAATTATGTTTACCAATTTTAAATCTGCCTAAAACAAGTAAAAATAAACATAATATTTTAACAAAAAAATACTATTCCTAAAAATTCTTACTTATACATCTAAACTCCACTAGAACACAATATTTTTTCTATAACAATCTTTAATTGCATAACAACAGTGACGTGTTCCAGGGTGCAAACTGATGTTATTATTATTAAATACTGTAATTAAAGAAGAGGTGCAGCCGGATGAATACCTTTTTAATCTGCTTAAGAAAGTGGTATCCCAGAGACAGTTTCTTATACGCCTCTCCATACGTGGCGTGCCATGACTGCACCGTCTGGATGGCGAGTGTCCGCAGTTTTCTGGCCACCTCTTTGGGTGGAGGCAGCGGCTGCTCGGCGTCGGTCTCGACTGTGAGCTCCAGGAACTCCTGGAAGTTTGTGATGAGAAGACCTCTGAAGTGATGCGACCGGCTGAAGATCTCACTGAGCATCTGGAAGGCAGAGAGCCGGATCTCTGCGTGCTCTTGGTTCAGCTGGGTCATAATCAAGTGGTAGAAATGATCAATGTAGTCATTGGAAACTCTGGGGTCAGAAAAGAAGAGGTATAAGAAGGAGGACATGGTCACATGCTGCTCTATGGACTCAAGAACAAACACTACACAAACACACAGCCACATACCATAAACTACTTGCTTATAAATTAAATTTGACATATAACTGTGTATCTTCATAACTGACAAACACTGATAAATAAACGCTGGGCAAGGCCAGCTCCTCGTCCTGTGACTGGACAATCAGTTCTCTATTCTCAAGAAGACTTTGGGCAGAGCTGTTACCAAAGCTACTCACTTAATAATGTTGGGTTAAAAATAACCCAACAGTTAAGTTAACTATTTATTTTTATTCATCATGACGTTATTTTAATAAATAAAATACACTTTGTTTTCAAAAACAGATTGTTTTTTTTTTTGTATAAAACAATAAATATGTCTCAACAAATAAATACAAACTAAATATTGGGGAGTCTAGAATTTAATGTAAATATACATAATTGTGTAGCTACATAAATTCAAAATACACAACATACATAATTAACCCAACAGCCGGGTTAATACTAGAAATCACCCAACGGTTTTAAAAATGAATCAACATTTTTTTTGGTGGAAAATAACCCAACATAGTGACCCAATATGTGTAACCCAACGTTTTTGATGCACTGTACTGTGATAATAGCATGGCTGTCTGAAATCAAAATTTGTGGAAGCATTTTTGTCTCACACCTGGTTGCCAGCACAAAGTGCATGACAGTTAAGCAAAAGATTGTAACCAGTTTAAACTCTTCCTTCACTCCCGGGTAACGTTAAACCGGCTTTAGACTAGGGTAAAGGCCTTTTACTAATGCAGTGGATGTAATGGGGCAAAATCTCTCAATATCAGCAAAACAAATGAGATATTCTGTTGGGAAGAGTGGGTTTTTTGGAGATATAATGACGTACATCTCCAAAACGCTCCAGTAAAATAATTTCATGTGAGGTGTGCATATAGTATGGGACGTCCCCTATAAGAACTGGTCATTATTTTCTTGTACTTGTTAAAAATTAGGTCATTATAAGTGTACAGTATAAAGTGCAATAATGTGACATATCTCCAAATGGCTACAGTGAAATGGTTACATATGAGGTGTGCATATAGTATGGGACGTCCCCTATAAGAACTGGCCATTCATTTTGTCTACGTCTTAGTAATGAGGTTTGGCATATGGGACGTCCCCTTTCGTGTTCCCATGAAATCTTTCCCAGATTGTTCTGAATCTATTCACATGACTTTTTTTTTATTTTCTAACAGTGAAACGGTGTTTGTGAACAAAACGATACAACCAAAAACTCCATATCATACTTGCACATTTTCTTCACTTCCTTCATTTTGTCTTGATTCAACTGTGGTTCTCCAGAGGTTGTCAACTCCTCAACCAGTTGTGAGAGCTTATCTCGCATTGTTTGGTCCATCTTGATATAACCCTAAAACAGAATGAATAGAGGATGAAAGGATTAAAGTATAAGTCAATGCAGCCATCACTGAGAAATAGTTGCTCCTCTATGTCATCATTACTCACTGTTACTTTTGTTATGCAACTGCTGTTCTAGATAGATAGATAGATAGATAGATAGATAGATAGATAGATAGATAGATAGATAGATAGATAGATAGATAGATAGATAGATAGATAGATAGATAGATAGATAGATAGATTTCATACAGTAAAGTCTTACAGTCTACTAGTGACCGAGAGCTTCTCGTTTCATCTGACTGTATCAGAAGTGTATCTTTCCTCAGGTGAGGACGAACGACACAACACGTACCTCCTCATCCACTTGCTGTGATAAAAAAGGCTTTTATTAATCACTGGTATTGTATAAAATGTCTGTTTCCATGTGGGAATGAAGTGGACTCATCTCAGTGTCTTTGGTGCGATTGAGCAGGGAATGTAAACAAAGATACAGTGAGCAAATGTAGCAGTGAAGAGTCCACCATTTTCAAAATAAAAGTCTCGCTCTAGTGTAACATTTCACTGAAAACTGACTGAACTACAGCCGAAGCATAATCCTTAATATAATTTTATAACAATTATTTTCAGTGTAAAGTTGAATATGGGTATGCCTATTACAGTTACAGGTGTGCGAATCGCTTATGATTATTAATTAGATGCTGCCGACGTTGCTTACGTAACAAAAACAATATTCATTAGCCGAGCCTTCCTTAATTCTTATTCGCCACGCTAACACCCGCCCACTTACGCACGTCTGGTTGTCAGCCAATCAGCGAGGCTGATTAATGAATATTCAAAAGCCAAGCCTTTGGCGTAGTAGAATTCGATTGACGCACTTTGTAAATTTCTAACTTATCTGTGGGCGGGAGTAATAAACGGTATAAAGAGCAATAAAGGATCTCACCACACCTGAAAGTGATTGATTACATAGTCAACACAACGCTGTAAACAAACAATCATGCTGGGACGGTTTTTTGTAGTATTCTGCTTGGCAGGTGAGTTTATCACTGGTTTTGGCAATAAGGATAATCAAAGTTTGATGCTTTAAGCGTGTTTTGTAACAAAGACGACGTTATTTTTAAAGTTCAAACCACAAGAATTATAAAGCAGACTCTTCATATCACGTAGTTAGTTATTTTTTGTGTGTGTGTTTCTTCAATACAGCCTTGGCAAGCGCAGCTGTGATCCCCGATGGCTCTAAAGTGGTGGGTTGATGATTATAAACTATTCCTTAGTAGTTATAACCTTAATTTAACCACTACATGTATTTCATGTATTCTGTGTGCTTCTCTTGACAGCCAAAGTGCTCTGATTACTTCCTTCCTATCTGTACCCGGGAATTTAACCCTGTGTGTGGAACTGATGGAGTCACTTACCCAAACGAGTGCATGCTGTGTCTGGAAAACATGTAAATCAAGTTTCTAACGTTTCAGTTTGAATGCTCATAATGTTGTTACTAGTGTCCTACTGAAACCTTGTTGTTTGTCTGTCTTGTCATAGGGAGGTCAAGGTGAACACTGCGATATCCAGGATGGGGGAATGCTGAGACCGATCCACTCGTTTATATTTGGGATGACATGAAGGCTGGAACCACATGCTGCTTTTTAAAAAGCTTTTTAATGATGAGATGAAGTGTTTATTCCCTGTTGTGTCTTTTTTATTAATTGTTCTAATCCTTAAATAAAGCCTTTTATGTAGTAAGTTGTTGCTTTGTACTTTTTGTCTTAAGTGTAAATCTGTATCAGGAGCATTTCTCAGCTGAATCTGTCACTCACAAAAAAACACACACAAAGGAGTATTGAGACACTGAATTCGAGTAAACAGTCCATCTACAGTAGGACATGAGACCTTATTCAATGAGGTAATAGAACATTGTGCATGTTTGCCATTTGCTTTAGAGAGAAATGGGTGATGGATCAGTGTGTGAACACCATAAAACAATGGTAATGTCAAAGTTTGATTTAACGGTCTAATTTAACTTCTAGTAGAGCCTTTGAGTGATGGGAAAATGAAACTGAGGTAACTTTTCAAATCACTTAGTCCAAATCAAACCGCACAAAGATAACTTGTTTAAATGATGCCAAGTTACAACATCACACTCCAGGATTGCACTGGATAAACAGTCACACAACGTTACTCCCACTGCGCGGGCCAATCATCTTCTACAGTGGTATCATATCTCACATCTCTGACACAATGAAGGCAAGGGAACAAACTTTGTCCCACATGATTCATATACCCTAAATATTTACAACAAACAGGACTGGCTGTTTTACAAAAAACACTTTTGATAGCCTATGGCTATAACTAAAGGTAAATTTTATTACATTTATTACAATTTTATGCTTCTGTGTAACTTCAAAGGGAACATTCATGATGCATAATCACTAAAGAACATCAAATACTGCTGTTGATTTAATGAAATAGTTTGTGAGTTGAACTTGCTGCACTGTTTCAACTGTGCAAAATATGATCTATTGAACTGCTGTTGTCTAAATATAATTTAACAATCGTTATGTGAAGCCTTCTAATATAAATTTCATAAGGTCAAGATGCAAAACTACTATCCAAGTCCTAGGCTAACATTTTTCACATTGTCATCATGGCAATGTTATGAAGAAATCCATCAGTAATGCTCGTCACATCAGTATTCTCACATGTCCAACAGGGCCAAAAACTGCAAACCTCAATGACCAGAAAATACAATCAACTCATAAAATACTGGAGTTCCTGAGGTTGATGATGATGATGATCAAAGTTATTTGTTTTATACTTTCGGGCCCTATTTTGGATATTTTATTAGTGCCTCATGCAAATGGTTTCAGATATTTATTATATGAAATCATATTTTAAAAAATTATTAAATGAACAGACTTGGAATGAACAAGTTTAGTTTATAACTAACGCACATTTAAAAACAACAGACGTTGAAACCAAAGTGCTGTACAACAAATGTAAAACAAACTTAAAACAAATTTAGACATGTGATAGAAAAAAACAAATGGACAAATAAAAAAATGTACACCCTCAAACAGATTTATAACATAATGAATAAAAACGACAATGTGGGATTGAAAATAACGACTTTATTCAACTATTCATTTCCTTCTCTGTGGGCCGTGAGATTTCACGTAGTGTAACAGCGCAGCGCTTCTGGGTTGTACGTCACACGTAGGCTCACTATTGGCCGCCGCTGGTCATGTGTGTGTGTGTGTGTGTGGGATGCGTGTGACGTACAACACAGAAGCGCTGCGCAACTACGTGAAATCTCGAGGCCCACAGAGAAGAAAATGAATAATTGAATAAAGTCGTTATTTTTGTTTGTTTTTTGCGCACAGAAAGTATTCTCGTCGCTTGATAATCTTAAGGTTGAGCCGCTGTCGTCACTCGGACTATTTTAACGATGTCTTTAATAACTTTTCTGGGCCGGCAAGTTCCGATCCCTTAGAAGCCTATGGAGGAGTGATCCAGCTCTCAGATTTAATCAAATATATCTTCATTTGTGTTCTGAAGATGAACGAAAGTCTTACGGGGTCGAACAACATGAGGGAGAGTCATTACTGACAGAGTTTACATTTTGGGATGAACTATCCCTTTAACAATGCCAGAAGACAGAACTGTTGGGCCAAAAACAATTATTTCAGTTTGATCTTCTATTTAACTGTAAGAAATCCAGCATTTAACCTCTTAACCTGTCATTTGCCATTGCATGTTTAAAACAATAATATCTTAGTAAAAACCTAAAGTAATATTGCCAAACTATATATCATTTGAAAGCTTAAAATCTCTAGTTTTCATATTTGGTGGCTGTTATCTAAAATAAATTACAGAGGAGCAGAAATGTATCAATTTGCAACAAGAATATTTCATATTCATTAGGAGTATTTAGGCCTTGATTTTAAAATAACTATAAACATGAAAAATCATGAAAGATTGGTAGAAACCGCAGTTTGTTTTCATGCCATGAGTTCAAAAGATAACACCAATTCAATTTTATGAGAAAAAAAAGGTCTGAAAATGTTTTAAATATAAAGAAAAATGTATGGATTCTCGATTTGTGATGCGGCTGTGAGCTATAACGCTATAACGTAGTCTTTATGCATTTATTAGAGGTTTAATTCAAATCAAATACTGCCAAACCACCCATACTACTTCTGAATAGGATGTCTACTTCATAAATTGTATGAAAATTATGGAAATACATGGTTCAGATCACTCAAAACATATGAAAATGGAGGTGCCCTTATATGGGCAGTAATGGAGTCTGGTGTTCACCTAGTGAAAAAGTTGGGTACTGTGCCCGAATAAAATCTTACTGAAAGCTCATTTTTTGAGATATCAACCTAAAATTTGGAATACAACTTTATCAGATTTTTGTCTTTAATTTTCTTGCAGTTTTAGAGTAAAATATATTTTGTAATATATATATTTTATATAAAATATTAATCATTATATTTTTACATTACACAATTTCATAAACTCAAACTTATATAACTTTTTTTCTGTTTAATTTTTTATAATTTCTAGACTTCTACAATAATCTGGACAATGTCTTCTTTAAAACAAGACCAGCCATAGGTCTATATTCCAAAGCATTCCTGAATTACAACCATTTAAGTTTGGATAGTGATTTTTATGTCTATGCAAAAAAAGGGGGGTGACAGTTAACAGGTTAATGTCTTGAAGAAATGCAAACCGATTAGACACAGAAAACAATTGTTGTTTTTAACAGGAAGATACAGCTGAGTGTCGTCTGCATATAAATGATATGATATGTTGTGTTTCTGAACAATATGACCGAGTGGAAGCATATTTAAGGCTAAAAGAAGAGGACCCAGAATAGAGCCCTGGGGAACACCATAGGAGATTTGAGCATGAGATGAGAAACATTTCCCCAAATGAACAGAAAAAGTTCTGTCGTTAATGTCAGATGCAAACCAATTCAGCACAGATCCGTGAAACCCAGCTACATGATCAAGTCTTTGCAAAAAGATGTCATTGTCACGATTTGGTCTTGTCTCTGTCAAGTTTTGGTTCGTTCATGTCATGTTCCATGTGATTCCCTGTTCGTCATGTGATCCTGCCATGTCTTGTCATTGGTTAATCGTCTGTTCATTGTTCACAGGTGTCCCTTGTCTTGTCATTAGTCTGTGTATTTAAGCCCTCATGTTTGCCATGTGTCTTTGTCAAGTATTGTTTTCTGTGACCACTGTTGCGTAAGTCTATGTCCACGGTTTTGTTTCATGCCACGTCATGTTTTTGTTTCATGATATGTTTTGAATAAACTGCACTTGGGTTCTCTCGCTACAACTTGCCTCCAGTGGATCCTTACAGTCATGATCTACTGTGTCAAATGAAACACAAATCAGTGGAGATCTCTAATGGGGCACTAAAAATACATTAATTGTACTAAAAAAGGACATTCGGCCTTTGTGCATTTTGTGCAAGACAAGACAAAAATTTGATAATATGTGTAACATTTTTGTACTTGTCCAGAACATCTTTTTAGAAGAAGTTCCATACTTAGAAAATAGTTCCCTAGTTGAGTAGTTTTACAGGAACTGAATGACTTGGTGGAATAAGAGAGATTAAACTGTATATGTTATCCATGATTGACTTTGTACAACTGAAGTGATTATTCATTTGACATTACACACACCTCCCAGCCAAAGTAAATACATCTATTAAAATAAAGGTTCTTAGTAATTGTGATGTGATGAATCAGTGGGATGGACGGTCCTCTCCCACGTTAAGAGGCGGATACAGTATTGATATAAATAGCCGGATCGTTTTATCACTGATCATATCGTTCAATCTCAAGTTAGGAATAATGTTTGCACGAGGAATCATCGTCCTTCTCTGCGTCCTAGGTGAGTAATATAATAATTTCATTTACAAAACAACTGATATTAGGATGTTGCCACATGAGGACCTGCGATACACACTTACTCAGCAACAGTCTAATTTGGCTCATAATAAAGAGTTTGATTGTTTAGTCTGCACATTCTTTAGAGTCTTAATTCACTTTTGCTAAAGTAGGACAATTGAAAAATGCATAAGATTAGTCACATTAAAACATTTTAAAGTGTGATTTAAGGGATAGTTCCCCCAAAAAATAAAATAAAATAAAATAACTTTTATTAAAATAAGTTCTGTTTTATCCAACAAAACAACAGTAGACTTTGCATGGGCAAAACAAGAAGTTAGCATGTTATTTCCTCTTGCCATATCATGATAAACTTTAATCTTTGTTTTTCCTTCTTGACACAAACAGTGGCCATATCTGATGGAGCAAGAGTGGTGAGTAAATACAGGCTGTAGAATTGCTTCCCTCCAGGTGCAAATAACTCAAGGTTTTTTCTTTTTTCTTTTCATGTGACCAGCCTAAATGCAGGTCCTTTTCTAACATTTGCACATTGGAATATTCACCTGTGTGTGGATCCAATGGAATAACCTACGGCAATGAATGCATGATGTGTGGTGCCATCAAGTGAGTTTAAAAATGCATGCTTTTTAAAATAAAGTATTGTAGGTTTAAAAACGGTTTAGAGTCTGTCACTTTCAGACTTTAATATTATTCAATTTAATCTCTCTCTTTTTAGGGGATCAAACACTAAAATCTTGATCCAGAAGGAAGGCCCATGTTAAATAAACATCTGCAGGAGTAACACAGGAACGGCACCATGATTCAGCTTGACAGACCTTTAGTCGACTACTCATGTCTCATTCATTACGTCCTGAATGTGTAATGGTTTAATCCATAAATAAATGTTGCATATTGAAGCTGTTCTGCTTGGTTCTGTTTTCTCTTTCAAATCCTGGAAAGACGAGATGATAAAATAGGTGAAGATTTAACCGGCTCAATAGAGCCAATGGCGGCATTCGATCAGCGGGTGAAGGTCTCTGCGTGTTACTGTCTTTCAGCGTGGCAGAGTAATTTGATTAAATTAAATACATTTTTTTCATGTACTAACTCGTTATTTAATCTGACTCCATAAATGAAAAGGTTATAATGATATCTGTGCATTATTAAATATGAGCGAATGTTTGACTATTCTTTTTAACTCTTTACTGAAAATAATCTCAGAGTCGATTAGAATAAAAATCAAACGTTTACAATTTATTATGTTAGGTAAATGTATCATGCCAATTTCATAATCAGTTCAAAGATAATAGATACAAAAAATCAAATGCTCTGGAATAAAGAGAGAAGATGCAATACCTTGACATTATTAAATACGTGATGCGAAGTGTTTTGGTTCCACTTCACATCACGGGCTGGTCTGGGTTACAGAAACCCCCGAGTCTCTTGCTGCATTTCATTATATAGACAGAAACATTTGCTAACAATAGCAATTTGCATTCAGAGTTTAGACCTCTTGGGGGCAGAGTGCCATTTGCCTGGAAGACACACCCTCCTTTGTGTACAGTTTATCCCTAAAACTCTTAATAAAGGGATAGTTCACTTTGAAATTAATTTTTGATATGTTTACTCGTAAATGTAAGTACACATTGATGGCCTAAGACACGAAACGAGCGGTTTGTGTGAGAAAACGAACAGTATTTATATCGTTTTTACCTCTTGTAACCACAGCCACGTCCAAGTGATCTGAGGGCGCCGGCGCTTCGGTCTGTGCGTTACAAGAGGTAAAAACGATATAAATACTGTTCGTTTTCTCACACAAACCGCTCGTTTCGTGTCTTAGGCCATCAATGTGTACTTACATTTACGAGTCATTAAATCATGTTTAATTTGGACTTCTCTGTGCATGCTCTTTGAGGTGGTGACCATAGACCTGCATTATATGACTGACAGACAAGAACGGTTTGACCTAAAAATATCAAAATTGAAACTACTGCGGAAACAAAGACACCTACATCTTGGATGCCCTAGAGGTAAGCTAAAACATATCAAAAATTAATTTCAAAGTGAACTATCCCTTTAATAACTTATTACCTTTTTGTTTACCACTTTGAGAACGAGACATTTGTACCAGTCGCACTGATACATTTCAAATGATCCCAAACGTGTGTAATACTGTATGATAGTTATTCACATTAAAATATAAAGATTATTGGGTGAATTTTGGTGATCTCAGCATGAGGGAGAAGGAGTGGGGGAAGAGAGAAAGAGATGTATTCTGAGGTGAGACTTTTCGTCTCAAATGGTGATGCTAACTTCACAAGAGAGAGTTAAAATGCTAATTTCCAGCAAGGTCCTTTGTCTTCTCAGGGAGTGGTTGCTCCTCAACCAGACTCTCCGGCACTTCCTAAATTCTCAAGTCTTACAGTGAGGTGTAATTTGTGGGTGGGATGGGTGGGACATGTCCCCACCACATTTTTCCAGGGTCGATATTGTCCCCACCACTTTTTTGATAAGATATCTGGTTGCACGGATATGGATAATACAAATGAAACATCTCCAGTTTGACGTTAATTTGTCTTAAATAAGAGGCGATCTGTCGCTGTAATGTGTTGTTTTTTAAAGTCCCCATTTGGTGAAAATCAAGTTTTTAATGTTGTTTAAATGTCTATGTGGTGTTTTTAAAGTGTCATTAAACATTTTAGTCTGGTCGTTTACACCTCAAAGTTGGAAAAAGTCTCAAGAAATGGGAGTGTAAAGCTGTGGAAAACTTGGAGTGTATAAGGTGGGAAAAGGGGACACATAAGTATTGCCATATTGCCATAAGTATTGGGACACCCCTCCAAATCATTGAATTCAGGTGTTCCAATCACTTCCATGGCAAAATCAAATTGTGTAAAGTCAAGCACTTGGCATGCAGACTGCTTCTACAAACACTTGTGAAAGAATAGATTGCTCTCATGAGCTCAGTGAATTCAAGCGTGGAACCGTGATAGGTTTCCACATGTGCAATAAGTCCATTCGTGAAATTTCCTCACTACTAAATATTCCGCGGTCAACTGTTAGTGGTATTATAACAAAGTGAAAGCAATTAGGAACAATTGGGAACAGCGCTTAGAGCATGTAACAAGATCAAGATCGTAAAATAAACTGTGCTTGCAAGCAGAGAATCAGATCCAAATACATATTGTGCACAAGTTTTATTAACTAAGTCACGAACACATAACTAATATATAAACAATTACACATACATGGGTAGATGGTTAAAGTGACAGAATGAAACTATGGAAAAGATTCATTTAACTATGAAAAGAACCATCAGCTTATCATTTTCAGAGTACCTCATTAAATGGACCCTTGCATGGCCTGTGCAGTGGACACAATTCTTGAAGTTGTTGAAAATGGAAGTTGTTGGTTCCGTGAGCGTCAAATGTTGAAGTTGCCATCGTTTTCTTCTCAGTTGGATGAAGAAGATGATGAACTTGCATGGGTAGTTCGACTCTGTTCTCATGGCTGGAGTGCAGATTATGGCCTGGGAGGATTTATGACGCTATCTCAAGTGTGGTTAGACATCTGCCTTCCAGTTTGTGTCCATTAATGCTCAGCTAGATATAACAAACACACACTGCATTCTAAGAGAAGGTTATGTACATTAAAGTGCGAGTCATTAAATGAGGATTAATTAGATAGGAGACATGATACAGGTGGGGTTACATTGACTGTTGGTTGTATAATGAAATACATACCATAATATCAAATACATAATATACATAAAATACAAGACAGTAAATCTGGACAGTTTCTGGGATGCATGGTCATTTATAGATCAGTTTGTCGATTAATGCAGCAAAATCTGTATTAAAGGCTGTTTCTGTCTTCCCCATCGTCTCTGTCTTGACCATGTGACCACATTTTTAGCAGCAATAAAACCAACTTATCTGATCGTGGTCATGGTAACTTAGGGTGTATTCACACCTGCCTTGTTTGGTTCGATTGAATCGAACTCTAGTTCGTTTCCCCCCTTGGTGCGGACCTTTTGGGCAGGTGTGAATACAGCAATCGAACTCGGGTGCGGACCAAACAACCGAACCGAGACCCAGCTGAAGAGGTGGTCTCGGTACGCTTCCAAACGAACTCTGGTACGGTTCGTTTACTGTGTGAACATGAACCGACCCAATTGCAAGAAAGCACTGCGCCTTTGAGTTAACAGGCTTCCGTAGTCGGAGATTTTGGCATAATGGTTTGTGTTATTGTTGTTCAAGTGCGAAAGAGAATTCCATTCCGGCGCGCTGTCTGGCCACACGATACTGGTGCGCGTCTTTCTGCGCGTCGTGTGTGTGCATCATTGGAATGAATGAATGAATGAGTGTGTGCATCAGGACATTCCCATACAGCGCGTGCTCTTTAGTCTAATCGCGCATAGATGTAAAAAAAGCTTTTGCAGTTCATATAATGTAACGATAGTTACAATACAAGGATGACGCTGCGTTAAACTGGACAAACTTAATCGCAAGCGTTAACATTGACAGCACTTGTTAGCAGTATATACAATGAATGAAATGAATGAAAACTTTATACCTTATCCGTCTTCTGCGCAGTTTCTTCATATTGCGTTTGTATAGAATAACACAAAATTAGTAAAATAACAAATATTGCAGTACGAAATATCTCCATGCTGAGCCTTTTTTGCACTTCCTGATTTCCCGACTTGAGAATCCTTGTCCAATGAATGGACGACCTTAGCACACGCGTGGTTTTGTTTACAAATTTTGGTTCACTTGCAAAAAGAGCAGTGTGAAAGCGAACCGTACCAAAAAAAAAAAAAACATTTATTTGGTCCGGACCAAAGCAAGTGAACTATCGGACTTTCCTGGTGTGAATACACCCTAAGACCTTCTTGCCCTTTTGAAGGGATGGGACCACAGATCCCAGAGTGAGTTTAAATATTATTTAACTATAACAGTGGGGTATTTTGAGCTAAAACTTCACATACACACTCTGAGGACATCAGAGACAAATTGTTTATCTTGTGAAAAGGGGCATTATACCACCCCTTTAAGTTTATGTGTACTCTATATATATATCCAAAAAAAAATACTTCTAATATAAATATAATTTAATGAAGTTTAATAATTTAATAATCTAACATTTATTTTCAAATTGTCATTGTAATGTTATGAAGAAATCCCTCAGTAACGATTGCCACATCAGTATTCTCACAGTATTCTCACATGTCCAACAGGGCAAAAATCTGCAAACCTCAATGAACGTCTCGGTTGCGTATGCAACCCTCGTTCCCTGAAGGAGGGAACGGAGACGTAGTCGATGTCGACTGAATGGGATCACGATTAGGGAGCCTGTCATCTTCGAGTACTGTTAAAACGAGCCAATGCACATTAGCGTGTGAGATTTGCATCTCACACTCCGCCCGCGGCGCGGGTATAAATACGGAAGTGTATGCACGCACCAGTTGTTTTTCGCTGAGGAGCCGAGCCCGGAGTCAGCGGTGGTCCAGCAATAGTGCCGAAGGGACTATGTCTCCGTTCCCTCCTTCAGGGAACGAGGGTTACATACCCAACCGAGACGTTCACTTACAGTCGTTCACATTCGACGTAGTCAACTGAATGGGATCACCATTATAAAACGCCACTAGTACTGCCACCTTCCAACGCCTAGACAAAAACCTTCTGATCCCCCCGCATTAATTGAGGCAGAGATGGGACAGGGCTTAGGCCAGGGAAGTCACTGCTGTTCCACAAGACCACTGGGAAAGCGTTTTCTTTCGTTGCTGCAGAAGCTGCAGAAGCCACATCTTGCCTGAAGGGAGGTAACATGTAAAGGATACACATATGGACTAGGCGGATTACCAGCAGTACAACATATGGAATGTCACTGGGGTGGCCCCAGCCTATAAGGGGGGGAGACTCAACTGGTCAGTGACGGCAGAGCGGACTCTGCCAAGGGAAGACACGGGCTCACCACAGGGAGCCATACCGTGGAAGAATACACAAATGGGATCGCCGTAGGGATCACAACATATGGACCCAGCCTAACACAGGTTCCACCAGTGCATACAAGTGAAAGGCCTGGCTTCAGACACTCCGCCACGTCCGTAGCCGAACGGTATGGAGGAACTCGACAGGGTTCGGCTAAAGAGAAACTCTATACTGGAGCAAGAATTGCGCACGTATCCAGTCCATAGGAGGGGAATGGCACAGTAAGCCGACACTTCGAACCGATCAACCCAACTTGGAAAATTGGGGAGCTCAGGAACCGAACCTTGTCCCCATCCGCCATATCAACCAGGCTAAGGCAACAATGGCGTTCCTGGAGCACTAAAATGGACATCGTCAGACCGATCACGCACTCCTCAACGCTCTTGCCACAGAGGGCGAGGTCCGGACTCAGTGCCGGAGCACACAGGGGAATGACCGCGGCAACACTGAACAGTGAACTAAAACAGTGAAGCACTCACTTCTTTGCCAACCGTCAACAAACACACAGAAACGATGCTGTTAAAATAATAACATTCGCATAGTTGGTCTACCGGAATCGATTGAAGGACCCCGTCCTTCTGCCTACTTTTCTCAGCTCTTGTTTGACGTCACGGGAGAGGATGTTTTGTCTTCTCCACCGGAGATCGATTGGGCTCTCGTCAACAAACGCGCAGCCGGAGAAAAGCCGCGCGCTGTCATCATCCGGAGTCACCGCTATCAGCAAAAAGAGCGGATTATTCGCGAAGCTCGAGTTAAAAGAGGCAAGTTGATGTTCCAAGGTAACCCCATTGCTATATACGAGGACTATGCGCCCGAAGTGATGGCACAACGGTCTAAATATCGGCAGGTGATGACGGATCTGTATAACCTGGGGCTTAGGCCAACTCTACTTTTCCCTGCGAGGCTGTCCATCAGGACCACCGATGGGAGTAAGAGGTCGTTCTCGTCGGTGACTGAGGCTGAAGAGTACGTGGCTTCTGCCCGAGCTGACTCTCCTTTGTGATGCGACTCGTCCCATATATCCTTTTCCTTTTCACTTTAACCTCTGACTGTCAGTTGCACATTTCAAACACATGGGCTGCATAGATTGTGTTCTGGCTTATATGTAAATGGGTGCACATATGTTATATTCATATGGTTTATTTTTGCGCTTGTTTGCTTTTGTTTGTAATTTTCACGAGAACATTTGGACATACTGACTTAGTTTGAAAGTGGGCCATTCACTGCATGTATACTAATATTATGCAGGACCAAGTGCTTGATCTGGTCTAGGCCACTGGATATGTGGCCACAATAACTTTGAATTTCATGTTTCATATCAAGTTCAATGTGTGTTTCATACGTAGATATTTGCAGTTTTGCTGGCTGTTTCTTTCTTTCTCTCTTTTTTTTTCTTTCTTTTTTTTTCAACTAATGCATTGGTACCTACTTATTCATTTTTAGTTGGCCATTTACTGCATGTATATAAATACTATATTGGACTTATATTATGACAGTACTACTGTGTAATTTGTGTTTCGTAACTGACCTGGACTTGACCACTGGTTGAGTGCTAAGTGGCCATGTCAACTTTGATCTCAATGCTTTATTTTGTGTTTAATGTATGCTTCTTTGAAAGGCTGTTCATTTTGTATATTTCACCTTAAGTGCCTTGCTTAGTCAACATTCTGGTTTAACCTTTGACAGAAAACCAGCGGCTCACTTGCATGGCAATAATAGGACATATACAAGGTCATGTGGTTATTTGTCTGGTTCTTATGTATGTGTATGTGTATGTATGTGTATATATATATATGTATATGTATGTGTGTGTGTATGTATATATATATATATATATATGGGCTATATATATTAGGGGTGGAACGGTACATGTATTCGTATCGAACCGAAACGGTACGGGCGTCACGGTTCGGTGCACGAATTTACACGGAGAATACACGGTATAAAAATAAATAAAACTCGCGAGATCGAACAGTGGAAACATAAAAAACATAGGCCTACTCCGTCATTTTGTTCATTCAGATCATTAAACCTGCAAAGTGTTCACTTATATTTGTGTACACTCGCAATAAAACACAACATTGTGCTTTTGTCACTATAAACTCTTGTCAAACTGTAACCTACAACTGTCTGTCACCCAACCAAAATCACACACACACACACACACACACTGTTTTAAAAGCAGAACATATCCAACTCCATTTCAAAACAGTCTGTGGGTCCCATCTTTTGGACATTTGTCATATTGCATTGGTTTCCATTTCTTGTCCTCGGAGCACTAATCTCACACATTCTACATTCATTAAAAAAAGAAAATTGAATGTTTTTAATGGTATTATTATTTTATACATGCAGAAATCAATTATTTATAATTCAGATGAGAATAATGTTACATTGTCAATTCATAATGTTAATTAAAATTAAGGAAAACAAATATATTGATCTGAAATATAGCAAAATAATTTTAAATTAATAGTACAATTACCAAACATATTGCAAGGTCTTTTTGTCTTTTTATTAATTTAATTAATAAACTAATTATATAAAACTATTGTCAGTGCATAAACTGGTTATATGCCTTTATTAATAAAACTTATTTTAAAAATACAATGCCTTCTGCATTTTTGTTTTGCTTTTCCCTCCATTGTACCGAAATCGTACCGAACCGTGATGTCTGAACCGAGGTATGAACCGAACCGTGACTTCTGTGTACCGTTCCACCCCTAATATATATATATATATATATATATATTTTTTTTTTTTCTTCTTTGCTTGCTTATTTCTACCGTTACAGTAAGGTATGGTTGAAGTCATGTTTCTGACTTCTTGTTTTGCTCTGTTTCTTGGTGTGTGTAGGCTCTAATTTTTTGGTAACGCGGGGGAGAATGACCTAGTGAGATAGGAGTGTGTATAAGATGTCGAGCCTGAGTGCTCAGTCAAGTTCTTTATTGGGTTTTTTTCCTTTTTTTTTTTTTTTTCTCTCTCTCTCTCTCTCTCTCTCTCTCTCTCTCTCTCTCTCTCTCTCTCTCTCTCTCTATCATTGCTCTCTCTTTTTGCATTCTCTTTATCCTCATTTCCTTCAGAATGGACCTTATCAAGATTTTATTTTGACCTTAATGTTATATAATGGCTAGTGTCACTATGATGACATGCCATAGACTGCGTCTAGTCTCTTGGAATGTCAAAGGAATGAATAATAGTGTCAAGGCCAGCAAGGTTTAATTGCATTTACAGCACCTAAAGGCTGATATTATGTTTTTGCAGGAAACGCACTTGCGAACTGCAGATCTGCTCCGTATTAAGAGAGCCTGGATGGGTCAATTGAATCATTCCAGGTTCTCTCAGAGAGCCCGTGGGGCTGCTATTATTATACACAGAAAGGTCATGTTTGAAGAGACCCATACCATTTCCGACCCTAATGGTCGTTTTGTGATGGTCTCAGGTAAGCTTCATAATGTGCCAGTCGTTTTAGTTTCAATTTACGCCCCCAACTGGGATAATGACGAATTCTTTGTTAAGTTTTTCTTAAGCCTTCCAAATGTGGACGATCATCATATAATTATTGGGGGGGATTTCAATCTGGTCCAGGATGTTTCACTTGATAGGTCTTCTTTTAAGCAATCTGTTTTATCCAAGTCGGCCAAAGTAATATCGGAATATGCCTCTCAGTTGGGACTCTCTGACCCCTGGAGACTTAAACATCCTCAAGATAAAGTTTTTTCGTACTTTTCACACGTTCATCACACATTCTCGAGGATTGATTTCTTTCTCCTGGATAACAAATTGTTAAACTCTGTTACTACATGTACATATCACACAGTAGTCATTTCCGATCATGCTCCTGTGTCTATTGATGTCGTCTTTTCCCCTGGTAGACTCGCACCTCCTACTTAGAGATTTGACTCTTCTAGATTATCAGACAATAAATTTACAGATTTTGTTGCTTCTCAGGTTAATTTATATTTTGAACTTAATCAGACTCCAGATATCAATAGTCTCACTCTTTGGGAGGCTTTCAAGGCTTTTATTCGTGGGCAGGTAATCTCGTATGTTTCACATTTAAGGAAGACTGAAACATCTAGACTGTCTACTATTGCAGATGATCTTTACAAGTTAGATGCACTTTATGCCGCCTCCCCCTCCCCTCCCCTTTATTCTGAACGGGTACAGTTGCATGCAGAATATGATCTTCTAATGACAAATATAACAGCAAGGCACCTTAGACAATGTAGGCAACGTTTTTTTGAACACGGTGACAAAGCGGGGAAGCTTTTGGCTCACCAAGCTCGCACGGCTAGTGCCTCTAGGTGGATTTCGAAAGTCAAATCAACAACAGGTGAATTGATATCAGATCAAAAGGGGATTAATTCTATATTTTTAGACTACTATGCTACATTGTATATGTCGGAGAGCTCCTCAAATTCTTCAGCAAGCTTTGATTTTCTCAGCTCACTATCTTTTCCGAAAATTGATAAAGACCATGCCAACAATTTAGGTAGTCCAATCACTGATTTGGAGATACAAGAGGCGATTAAATCTATGCAATCTGGAAAGTCCCCTGGCCCAGATGGCTTCACAACTGAGTTTTACAAGTCTTTTCTCTACTCACTAACCCCTACCTTAGCAAGGCTATACAATGATTCTTTTAAGGAAGGCCACCTTCCTCCAACCTTATGTGAGGCTTCCATTTCCCTGCTTCTTAAGAAAGATAACGACCCCACCGCATGTGGCAGTTATAGACCAGTATCACTCGTTAATGTTGATTTGAAGATTTTAGCTAAAGTCTTATCCTCTCGTCTTCAATTGGTACTACCATCTTTAATTTGCCTAGATCAGACAGGTTTTACACCAAAGAGACATTCGTTCTTCAATACTAGGAGGCTTCTTAATATTTTCTGTTCTCCTCCATCTGAGTCACCGGAAATAATTCTGTCTTTAGATGCCGAGAAGGCATTCGACAGAGTTGAATGGGTTTATTTATTTTTTATTTTAGAGAAGTTCGGGTTTGACTCTAATTTTATTTCTTGGATTCAACTTCTTTATTCATCACCGGTTGCTTCTGTACACACTAATGGCTTGCATTCACCCCTTTTTTCTCTACAGCGCGGGACACGTCAGGGCTGCCCCCTCTCCCCTTTACTTTTTAACCTCGCTATAGAGCCTCTAGCTATTTGGCTTCGTAGCCACAATGGTTTTGAGGGAATATCGCGTTATGGCATAGTTCATAAACTTTCTCTCTATGCTGATGACCTTTTACTGTATATCTCTAACCCTGTCTCCTCCTTGCCAGTAATTTTAGACATTCTAGACAAATTCAGCTGTGTCTCTGGTTACAAGATAAATTTGCAAAAAAGTTAACTATTTTTTGTCAACCCTGAGGCCAGTAAGCTCTCATACTCTCTTTTCCCCTTTAAGATAGCTTCAGGTGGATTTAAATACTTGGGGGTTTCTTTCACAAATTCATTTAAGCATCTGTTTGAGAAGAATGTTCAACCGCTGGTCGATAAAACCAAGTTAGACATGTCTAGATGGACTTCACTTCCTTTGTCTCTTGTGGGTCGCATTAATCTAGTTAAAATGGTTATTTTACCCAAATTCCTTTATCTTTTTCAACATATTCCAATTTGCATTAATAAGTCTTTTTTTACAAAATTTGATGGTATTTTGCGTTCATTTATCTGGGGAAACAAACCGGCGCGACTCAAGAAATCAGTTCTTCAGCTCCCCAAGTCTAAAGGAGGACTTGCACTTCCCAACTTTCAACAATATTACTGGGCTTGTAACATTAATAAGATTCTTTATTGGAACATGTCTGTCCACACTGATAAATGCCCCCCTTGGGTCCATTCAGAGATTGCCTCAACGAAAGGCACTTTGTATTCTGTTATTTGTTTTCAACTTCCCTTAGCTATTAGTAAGATATCAACTAATCCAATTGTCACTAACACTATCAAAATTTGGGTCCAGTTTAGGAAACATTTTGGTTTACACAGAACTTCTATTCACACACCTATCTTAAATAATCATCTTTTCTCCCCATCTGATCCTGCTTTTCGAATCTGGTCAGTTAACGGACTTGTCGAGCTGAATGATTTGTATGAAGATGGGGTGTTTGCATCCTTTCCGTCTCTGTCCGCTAAGTACAATCTGCCCAATAGTCATTTGTTTCGTTTCTTCCAGATTAGACACTTTGTTCAGAAGCTGTTTCCCCACTTTCCCAACCGTCCGCCTGAATGCCCTCTTGACCATTTTCTCACGTTAGGTGCAGGCCAGAAACATCTAATTTCAGTTATTTACAACTTAATAAGTACACTTAATGTAGACCCTACTGTTTCTCTGAGAGAGTTGTGGGAGAATGACCTGGGTGTTTCTATTACCGATGATCAATGGGACGAAATTCTAAGATTAGTCCATTGCTCTTCCATATGTGCCAGACATGGCCTATTGCAATGTAAGGTGCTCCACCGAGCTCATCTAACTAATGCCAGATTGGCAAAAAATTTCCCAGATGTGAGTGATGCTTGTTATCGTTGCAAGCAGTCTCCTGCTAATCATCTTCATATGTTCTGGAGCTGTCCTCGGATGACAGACTTTTGGTCCAATGTTTTTGATACACTCAATAATGCTCTTAACATAGAGTTGGACCCCAACCCCCTGACTGCTCTTTTTGGCATTCCTTCGGGACCCGACTTGTCTATCTCATCTCGCCAGGTTATTGCCTTTACTTCTGTTTTAGCTAGACGAGCCATTCTTCTCAAATGGAAACATGTGGCTCCCCCGTCGCACGACAGGTGGATCCAAGAAGTTTTTAGCTGTATAAACCTTGAGAAGTTAAGATTTTTGCTTTCAGGATCCCTTAAAACTTTTCAGAAGACCTGGGAGCCTGTCCTAGACTACATAAAAGGTTTACTTTGTTCTCCTGACACTAATGCTATTACACAATAATTGACTACTACTGGAATGAGGAAGGACCAATACTAGAGAGAGGAATGTTTATTCTAATCAATTTATTTTCAATTATTATTATTTTTTATTTTATTTTTTTGTGGGTGGGAGGGTTCTGGGAGGGTTTAAATTGAGACAGTCTGTAATTTCTTATTTTTAATTGAATGTATCATTATGTGTTGTCTTGTTAAATACCAATAAAAAAATAAAATAAAATAAATATATTAAAAAAAGAGAGTGTTATGGAGTGGTATTGCAGAGCAAATGGGCGCCATCTAATGTCAGGGATTGAATCTGCATGTTCACTCGGCTCATCGTCAGCGAAAATCGCTTGGGTGTGAACACAAAAAACGCGTTGAAAAACGCTGACGAATAACGCGCGCCGATATTCGTCCCGGTGTGTACGAGCCTTTAGTCTGTTATCTGCTGAGCCGGTGTTAAGAGGCACGTTGTCCGCTCTGCATCTGTTAATAAAGATTCACATTAATTTATCTACATGTCTCCTCATATGCACCAAAGGATATCACAAATATCATATTCGGTTATGTGAAGTCTTCTAATATAACAAGATGCAAAACTGTCCAAGTCCAAGGCTAAAGTTTATTTTCACATTGTTATGAAGAAATCCCTCAGTAATGATTGTACGGGTATCACAGGATTCCTGCTGATCCTTAAAACGTATTAAATTCGATTTTTTTTTTTATATAGGCCTATATATGGTCAAAAAATTCTTACAAAGTCTTATTTTTACTTATAAGAGGTCTTACATTTTATATGACACTTCGACTTAGACATATCTAAATAATTGACCCATTTAAAATGAACTAATTTGTGGATTTGCTTGTTCATGTGACAGTTAGCAGCAGTTACATGAGCACTTTACAGTTTGTTATAGGCTATGACTGTAAGTCGTTCTCTTCAAATGCTATCACATTATTGGATATTTTGTGTATGAGCCCATTCGACTGAAATACACAGCAATATAGGTTGTACATATGATTTGACAGTTTATTTTAATAATTGTGTATAGCCTATACAAATGTTGTATGCAACTTTAGAGACGGTCCATACATTTAGAAATATCACAGTGATAAGAAAGCTGATTTCTTTCTCTTTTTTTTGTAACGCAGTTCGAGTCCCGTATTGTTAAACAAACTTTTGCCGTTACAAGTAATGAAATGCTCTTGTTAATCTTTACAATAATACCAGCATCATGTAGTGCAGATGTTTATTGTAGTGGACGTATTGCACAGGCTTTCAGGATTGAGTAAATAACTAATGATCGTTGCGACGGAAGTGAATTAATTAAAACTAACTTTAGCTGGAAAATAACTTTATTCTAGAGCTGTCATAAAGCCAAAACAATCTCGGTTACTTTAATTTCCTATTATCACTGTAAAGCAGCTTTGGAACAATCTACATTGTTAAAAGCGCTGTATAAATGAGGTCACCGTGATTTTGCCAAGTAAGACATGGTCCTGGATAAACATATTTTGTTGATCCTGGATCAACATTCCTGTCCCAAAATGTAGTCCTTACCCAATCCCTACCCCTAAACCTAACCCTACCCATAACTTTTCCCTAAAATCAGAGGGTAATGAAAGGTGAATAACACTGATGTTTAAGTACTTCACCCTGGTTCTAAGCCTAAACTTGACATAAACTGTAAACTTGTCCCTCAAATCTGATTGGTTGATTGGAAAGTTGATCCAGGAACATGTGGTACTTGGTGAAATCACGTTCACCGTATAAATGAGGATGACTCGATATGAATCTGCGGCTGATCGTTCACACCTGGCGTAAATCACGGGAACCAGTTAAACTGTAACACCTGTTATTTGAAAGGGTTAAATGCTTTAAATAGCCGGATCATATTATCACTGATCAGATCACAGGTTTAGTGAGTTTACTCTCAGGTTGTGAATAATGATTGCTCGAGGAATCATCGTCCTTCTCTGCGTCCTAGGTGAGTATTACAATGATTTCATTCACAAAAACAACTGACATTGCTAATTTGATTAATTAAATGAAGAGTTTCATTGTTTTAATAAAGTCTGCGTACGAATTCGTTCGAGTGATTAAAAGGTGGCTAATTCGTACCAACTCGTACGATTTGTCTAAACCCACGCGATGGGTAGGTTTAGGGGCGGGGTCAGGGGTAGGTCATTCGTACGAATTTGGTAACTCGTAAAATAAGTACGAATTGGCAAAAATCGTACGAATTTGTACGAGTGAGGTCGTATGAATGAGCCACCTCGTAAAATTCGTACAATTGCCGTGAGATCGGGCTGGGTGTGCAGATTGAGGCTTCGTGAACACTGAAACGTGCCGATTTGTAAAGGCTTCATGAAGCAGTGTTTTGAAATTGCCATCACTAAATCACCTTTCCTAGCAGAAATAAAAAAAGATGCGAAGAGTCTCATTCAGACATTTTTAAGTGTGATTTAGTGTGGGAAGGTGTTTTTTTTTTTTTTTTTTTTTTTAAATCACATTAGACACCTCTGATATGTTAACATGTTGTTTGATTTCCTCTTGCAAACAGTGGCCATATCTGATGGATTAATGGTGAGTAAAAGGCTGTAGAATTGCTTGCTTCCCGGTGCAAATAACTCAAGGGTTTTAATTGTGTCTGACTAGCCTGCATGCCAGAACTTGCCTGACCCATGCCCATCGACCGTCGCTCCTGTGTGTGGATCCAATGGAATAACATACGACAATGAATGCCTACTGTGTGCTGCCATCAAGTGAGTTAAACTTGCATGCATTTTAAAATAAAGTACTGAAGGTTTAAAAGTCTGTTACTTTAATATTCAATTTAACTCCCTCCCCTTTTTTTTATCTTTAGGGCATTAAACCAAAACATCTTTATCAGGAACCGAGGCATATGTTACCTGGACCTGATAGTCTGAGCCCATGTTAAATAAACCTCTGCAGGAGTAACACAGGAATGGCACCATGATTCAGCTTGACAGACCTTTAGTCGGCTACTCATGTCTCATTCATTATGACCTGAATGTGTAATTATTTAATCCATAAATAAATGTTGCATATTGAAGCTGTTCTGTTTTCTCCCTCAAATCTTGGAAAGACAAGATGATAAAATAAGTGAATATTTATTTGGAAGGAGGCGCCTAAACCATATCAAGAGCAGAATATCATAAAGGGTCTGGGCTTTTTTTCTTTTTTAAGAATCCTGTTAGATTAATTTTGTTTGTTTTTGATGTGTGGATAGCATAACGATAAAAGTTACACAATTGCAGTCTTGCACAAGATAGTCAAAAGCCTGAGATATAAGAAAATATTAAAAACCTCAAGTGTGTTCTATTCGACCAGAAGTGCCCTGTGAAGTGTACAAATTAGTCTCCAAGTATTAATTACAAATTTCATTTAAGGAAATTACAAAAATACTCTAATTAAATGCGTATTTCAAATACATGTAATAATAATACTGGCCATGCCATCTAAAGTGAGATCCCAGTCTGAAGGGAGTGAACAGGACCCGTGAGAAGAAGACACTTCGAACAGCTCAGGGAAGTAGTGATATGATCCACATTGTGTCAAAATGATGGATGGTGACCTTTGACCTAGCCCCTCCCTGTGCTCTTTCGATTGACCTTGTCGCCTTTTACCTAGTGTGTAATTGGATAATAGGAAAAATAGTGCGTGGGTATAAGGGCTTCATTAATATAATGGAAGTTGTGAAGGTTTTATGTTTGAACTTTGATACGCAGCTGCTGATTTTGCATAAATTTAACCTACGGTATTATTTTTAATACAGCGTCTGTTCAAAAATTAAATGTTTTAAAACAAAAACTGTTCTCTTTTTGAGAACAGTTGAAATATAGTAGGAAACATGCCCTTTGACCTCCATTTTGGAGGCTTTTTTTGTTAAAGACCCTATAGCTTAGTTCTTAAAGGTATTTCTCCCATCTAGCGATGAAATTATATTTTGCATTCAAACGAATAGTGCTCTCTAGCGGCTCGCTTTTTCAAATGCGTGTTGCAACTACAGTAATGTGTCAGAAACCTACGACATGTCGTCCAATAGCACTTCATCGAGTTTAACTGTACATGTTCTACTGTTATGCTGCCTATACACAACCACGGAATGAAAAAGCTTGTAATTTAGACCATAACATTGACTTACCTGTCGAGAAGAAAGCAGAACTTCAGCGTCCCTTTCAAAGTCTTTCTCCTTCATTAGCTCTATCCACCTGGGAAAAGCGATCCCGATATTTACCCTCTTTTTGAATTTGCCGGTCACGTTTCCTTTTAAATTAAATTCTGCTTTTTGGCTACGAGGATTGCATTATGAAGTGGCGTCCAGCCTTTCACATTTGCTGGGGTAGTGACAAGTATCTTGGAATAAGATGGCTAACTGTAGTAGCGTTTAGTCCACTGTCTATAATAGCCTAATTTAGAGATCGCTTTTTTTTAACCGACTACAGACTACTTTGATCGGTTAACGTTGATACGGTCAACCATCGGTCATCGGTTAACATCCCTAGTGACCAGCGCCTCTCACTGACCTCCTTGTGTCCGCTTCTGATGGTTTCAGTCAGCCGGCTCTCAACGGAAACGTGTTGTGGAGACGCGTTGATGTAGGATAGTGCTTTTTGTCCCTCTCTGCTATTATAAGAGATTCGCTTAGCTAGCTCACTTCTTCTGATGAAAGTGGCCACCCCCAGGACCACAGCGTGAAACATGATCATGTTAAGACTAAGAATATAATTTTAAGATTAAGCCATACACATATTATCAAACTATAACAGATTAAAAACGAATTTACGCTTTTATGTTTGGGTCTATAGGTAAGTGCAGAGTGAAGATTTTTCTCTATGGCTCTGGGTTAGTGTACAGACTGATACAAATGAAGGTTTTAAAATAAAATATTTTTTATTAAACAATGACAACAAAATGTGTGCTTGTGTGAGTGTGTGTGACCAAGAAAAACAAAAACCAGGGCTGAAGGCAGATGCAAACATGGGGTTTCAAATTATTAAAAGTATTTAACTTTAGGAGAGGGAGCCTGAAAATATGAATATTATAAAGGTGGTAGCGATTCATTACCGAACTGTCACAGCCTGACGGAGGCGCGCTAGCTAACTAACGTTAAGCTAGCAGGCAGTGCTTGAAAATTGGTTGAAACAACCAAGATAAAATATAAATAATTACGCTGTGCATATACAAATGAAGACCAGTATAAGCATCGCAAAGAGCCTCTGATACAATATAGACAGTTGACAATTCAAAAGAGGTCAATACTTCAGCAACTTATCTCTGGAACAACTCGACGCGCAGCAATGTAAGTGAATGGGGTCCAACGCCCAAATGACAGTGTTTGGAACTAATCAGATCTCCATATCCCGGAAGTAGGCGGTTAAAAGCGCCGCCATTTTTTACAATGGAGGTCTATGGGAGTGTCGCAACTCTTTCTCTCTATGGCTCTGAGTTATACCAAAGAGGCGAAACTCTAATGCTTTTTTGGTAACAGCCACTAGGTGGCGCTTCGGTAGCGCGGCCGCCATTTTGGGGTGAAGATTCCAACTGGAGTTACTGGACAACAGCACAGATAACAGTTTTTTGAGGTAGTTTTTTCTTGCATTAGTGAGTATTTCCATTTTATGCAACTTTACACATTTACGACTATTATTAGTTACCAATTCTACTAGGCCTGAAATATATTTTGTACGTTTTAATCCCCTGGAACATCCTACAAACATGATGATCTTATAGCACATGATGCATTGCTGTGTCCGTTATCCTATAATTGCCACTTTTGTACAGTGGCTGTGTTTTTGTTTACATAGTCTTGCTTTAACGGTCATTAATATAGGATATAAGAAGTTTACTGTAAAGCTATTCTATTGCTGCTGTTATATATTTGTTGTCCAACATTTACATTTTAGTAGGCTACAATTACATTTATTTGTTGAATTCATTTATTTCATTGATAACTTATTTTTGTATGTAACGTTGTGTGTACCTCATGGGAAACGGTCTAACATTATTATAACGTTATGAACTCATATCACTTTATTCTTACCTGTCACACTTAATGTAGAGAGTAATATAGGCTAATTAATTAAATCCTTGAACTTCACTGTGTCAAGTTATGTGGGGGGAAAGCCTGGTTAGCAACTTTTTCTTTTTACCTAATTATTTCAACCTAAAAATGACCTCTGCACTGGATTAAATATAGGTATAATATATGACTGCCGAGTCGCTTTCACCCCAAAATGGCGGAAGCGTAGCGCTGCTGCTGGCGCTGGTGTTGCATTGGAACGTTCTATTGGCTTTCACTTCTTGTAAATATACGTTCTTTGGTTATACCATAGACCAACGCTACTTTTGCGTCATCGAAGGGTAACGCCCCCTTTTGGGGGAAAACAAACTGATTCCCCTGAGAACAGAACTCGCTCTAGATCTGCTAAGTTTCTTGATAGCAAAAATGGCACAAACTTAAAGAAGCTACTGGATACGGGGTTACAGAGGTGTCCCTTTGAAATGGTCGAAAACTGGATTAATGACCCCACGCAGTGGCCAAATATGGACTATTCAGACATCTAACGTTACCACCATCTCGTGGAATCACCAAGTAAGTAACGTTAGCCTATTTTTTTTTTTTTGTCATTAACACACTCGCAGTATGACAAACTAGACGATGAGGCCATGTCACTTGTATCATATTTAACTTGTTTTAAGCTATTGACATAGTTTTGTTGTCGACTAGCTATACTAACGTTAGTTAGAAAGACGAAGCTGCTAGCAGCTAACGTTATGTGATTAGCTCTCACTAGGCACGCTACCTTGGCTGTTAACTGATTTTACTGTTGAAATAGTGGCAGGCTAGGACTAAATTGGACTTGGCTGGTTTCTGCTTGTGTCTAGAAAGTGCTTTAGGCCTATATGACTTTTCGACGAGCACTGCTCTGGGCTACATGTAACAACACGAACGGCAGTAGATCAAGCCTTCTAGGCTAGATAGGATAGCGTAATGTCACAACATCCAATTTGATAGCCCCGTACATACATACATTGGTCCTATACATATTTTGCCGTACACTGCAAACCTTTTTACAACTTTCAAAGTCCTAGCACTTTCTAGACACAAGTAGAAACCAGCCAAGTCCACTTTAGTCCTAGCCTGCCACTATTTCAACAGTATAGTATAGCTAGTCGACAACAAAACTATGTCAATAGCTTAAATCAAGTTAAATATGATACAAGTGACATGGCCTCATCGTCTAGTTTGTCATACTGTGAGTGTGTTAATGACAAAAAAAATAGGCTAACGTTACTTACTTGGTGATTCCACGAGATAGTGGTAACGTTAGATGTCTGAATTGTCCATTTTTGGCCACTGCGTGGGGTCATTAATCCAGTTTTCGACCATTTCAGGGGAACACCTCTGTAACCCCGTATCCAGTAGCTTCTTTAAATACCGCTCACGGTCCTCGGCCGGCAAAGAGAGTGTGTATGCTTGTGCCATTTAAGAAACTTTGCAGCTCTAGAGCGAGTTCTGTTGTCAGGGGAATCCGTTTGTTTTCCCCCAAAAAGGGGCGTTACCCTTCGATGACGCAAAAGTAGCGTTGGTCTATACCAATTTGAACCGGAGTCGGACCTGGAACAAGATGACGGCCCTGAAGAAGTTCGACAATACGCTGATTTCACCCAGCCGCCATTTTGAAATGGCTCCGGTGGGAAGAAAACCGGAAGTGTCGCCTTTAATCATAGGAGAGTCGCGAATGCGATGGCGTATTGTTGTGTTTAATGTAGAAATTAGTTATTCTAAAAATGTACATACATTTCTTTCATACTTTAGACTATATACAGTGAAATTCATTTATAAATAAAACATTTTTTTATATATATATAATTCAGAACGTAACAAAGGAAGCAGGAACGAACCATATACATATCCTATATTGGATATTAACATCCAATAGTGTAAATCGCGGCAGCAGCTTCAGGTTGGCAGTCCAAGCATTGTTGTCTATCTGTACTTCCGGGGTTCTTCCCACCGGAGCCTCGCTTTCCATTTCAAAATGGCGGCAGCGTGAAATCAGCGTATAAAGGCTCGAACAGGACGTTTCTGAATGGTTGGTTAACGTAATGTCACTTTGATCTATTTTTGTAACTTACTGGCAGGGTAAGTGAGAGACAGACGCTTTGTGTTTACTGATGTATAACTGTTAGGTTAGTTCGTTGACAGATTGATGTTGAAACCCTTTTTTTTTGGTAAATGTAGGCTTGTCAGTGACACGTAATATATGTTTATGTTCACCTGTTCCAGACCTGTTCCAGGTCTTTGTGGGCAAATGCCTACAGAGGCTGAGAATATATGCTGCAGGGAGATACCACAGGTACAGTACTTCTACTAAATTGTATTGCTATTATGCACTCATCTTGTAAAAAAATCTCAGCGCAGTTACCATATTCATAATTTGTAGGTTTTAAGAAGATTACAGCAGCTGGAAAATCCACCTCAATGTATGATTGATCATCCAGCTTTGTTTAAATCTGTTCTCGCTTCAGGAAGCATTAAACATCTACCGAGCAGACTATGGGCCTTTAGGTTTAAGGGGAATGGCAGCGTATGTTGTGTTTTGATTCATTTCAGTCATAATGTTCTATTGTAACATAAGCGACTGCAGTGCAAAGCATGAAGTTCACTATGGGTAGCTGATCATCCGTAATGTAAATTTTAATAACCACATAACATACAGCATGAAATACCAAGTAATGAATAGACACAAAACTGTTTGGGCTAACATTTATTGACAGAAATACGGTTTTACGGATTTCCACAGATGTATGTAATAAGTTATTAACACACAAATGCAGTAACAGCAAAAATAATTGTCAAAAAACAGTAATAAATAAATATGACAAATTATACAGAAAAATGTTTTAATTTTCTCAGCCGTTACAGGTTTTTGGCATACCGAAGTTTCGTCAGCTGGTGTTGGGGCATTCTGGGCTGGAGAATCAGGGTTGTGCTGCTGTGTGGTGCGACGAATAAGGGCAGAGTTCACTAATGCTCAAGGACAATATGTAGGGTTCAGACCTGCCCTTGATTAAACCTAGACACGTAGCCGTCTATCACTCTCTGTTTGTGTGGTTTGTCAAACTGGGACGTGAGATCCTCAGGGATATCGTCCAAATAAGGAGTTGTGTCCACAACAACGTGCTCAAAAATAAGTTGCAACAAGTTGTCCACATACTCTGAAAATATCAACAATTTCATTTTTTTGTACAGTTTAGTCTGAAGTTGTGTTGCTCAGTGTTGTGGCCAGGGCCGTCGCTAGTGGGGTGAAAGGTGGTGACAATTATAGGGGCCCCCGCTGCCCAGGGGGCCCCACAAAATCCAGCAGTTATACTATTTAGGCCCCTGTAGTATGAATAATTCTAATATTTATATTAGTTGTATGCCTGAGATTTAAATGAAAACCACAAAAACGTGCAATTTGGGTAAATATTTTTCCAAATATCTGCTTCTCTTACCTCCATAAAAATGGTTTAGTCCGACCTAAAGTATGTATTAATTATTCAGTCAGAGTCAGTGACAAACATCAGATGGACCCAATAAAATTGTAAGTCCCGCCCCAGCTCGTGAACACAACCAATCAGAGTTGAGGCGGCAGCCTGAAGATAACGATGAACTTGGTGGAAGAGCAGGAGACTGACTGACTGAAAAATGTCGGGGAAAAGAAAACAAATCAGGGAACCAGAAATGCCAGGAAAAGACAGAGAGGGAGGCAAGGAGAGTGGTTGTATCCCAGTCGATCAAGACGTTCTTAAAGACCGGTTATATATTGTTATTTCAATATATAACCGTTAGAAAACTTCCGTCTACAGTCTGCCGTGTACAGTCATTTTTTATTATCGGTGCGCGCCGCAATCGACCGAATGATTACGTGGTCTAAATTCCTGTCTTTTTACACTATTGTAACTAGAGTTTAAAAAAATTACACGAGTCACGACGCATTGCATTATGCATCTGACCTACCGGCTGATGATATTTAAAACATCGAGAAAACATGAAGACAACACACTGCACTTGGATGAATAAATGTATTCGCTTTATTTAATAATATTACCAGTTCCATATTATCTTTATTAAAAAATAAGACAATGAATGCTTTTATTTTTTGAATTAGACTGCATTCTTGTCAATTTTTTAAATGTTTACTTTTTGATTTATGAATTATAACAGACTGATGGGGAAAAAAATTTATTTCTTTTTAAAAATTGGTTTTATTATTATTTAACAATTTCTTGCTTTTTTATTAGTTGTAATTTTTATATAAACATTTAACTTTTAAAATAAAGGTTTTACAACAACATCACCATCTTCTGTTATGTGGGCCTCCATGTTCATCTATTGTACAGTATATGATATTGGTGGAGGGTGGTGGGGGCCCACATCAATATTTTTTCAGGGGGCCCCGAATCCTCTAGCTACGGCCCTGGTTGTGGCTACATGGTTTTGTATATAATACTGTCTATAAGGTGTCTTGTTTTTAAAATAAAAAGAATAAATTATACAAAATGTATGTTCAGCTTCTGATATTATGTCTGTACATACAACAACTATTTTGCATTTAAATAAAAGTTGTAACACTCACGGAAGGTTGGTTCTACTTTCACTGGCTTTGCAGAGCATTGTTCTTTCTTGTATTTTGGGAAAACCACCTTAAATAGTGTCTCTCCAGTTGCTGTCTGGCTTCGGGACGCCCAGCATTCTCATTAAAATGTAGGGCTGCCAGGTAGAGTCTATATGAGAAGAAATAATGGTTAAACATTACTTAGGGCACACTTGCGTATTTGAAAGTGTATACACTCCTTTCCCAATTATATTGAGTTACCTGCATAACATTCCCATGAAAGAGAAGACAACATTCTTTGGCGCAAAGCACATAAATACGCTGTGGAACGCCTCCAGGGATGAGGTCTGATGGTGAGGGCTCAGTTTTTTAGCCTGACTACGTCAGACTTCGTATTTCCGCTCAATTTCATTTCGCTTCTGTACTCATTCTGAGACAGCGACCTATCTATCCGTTTTCCTCCGGCCTGAAAACAGCCGGCCAATCAGCGAACAGAGGGCGGGCTGATAGCCGTGACGTAGACGCTAAGCGCCGAGTTTAAAGGGGTGATGAACTGAGAAATCTAATTTTCCTTGAGCTTTTGACATCTAAGAGGTCATCATATTATAAGAATATCCTGTAAGTTTCAGAACGGAAAACGTCCTTGTTAGTCCAATAAAAGCTTTTATTGACACCAGGCTCAGCAAACGACTCGTTTTTCAAAGTGGGGAACTATGACGACAAAGAGAGAGACCCCCCCCCCCCCCCCCCCCCCCAGAAGAAGATGATCAACGCCTACTTCAACGCGGCCGGTTTAGCCCCGCCCACCGATTCGCGCATTACACGAAACTCATTATAATATGCAAAACTGTTATCCACTCACAGCAGTGGGCATTTACTTCCAAGTCTTCAATGCGAGACGCCCATAGAAACCGAGCGTTTTTGAGCTAGGCTCAAAACTAGGGTAGAAAATAGCCTATTACTTATTCATTTTGATGTTTTTGAATGTAAAAACCTAGCGAACGTCATAAGTTGACCTCAGACAACAATATTAAAAAAATTAAAAAGCCAGTTCATGACCCCTTTAAGATTGTATTTTAGGTTAGGGAAATCGAAAACGACCGTGGATATGGAGACGCGGATGCAATTCGCTCTGTTGTGGAGAATATTCCCATTATTTGCAAACTGAAGCCCGAACAAGAAGAGTGTTTGTTAAACATTTTGAATGGAGGTGATGTTGTGGCCCTACTCCCTTTGGGAAAAGTTTAATTTATCAACCATTACCGATCGTCAGCGAGAAACTGGGGAGCCTTTTGACAGGTCAGTGTCTCCTTTCTTTTCCAGTTCTTAAATATTGCCATGACATGCTGTAATCTTGCAATTAAGTTACAGCATTTCCGACAGACTCGAGATGAACAAAGAGCTGTGTTTAACAGAACTAATCCTAACTTTGACAGTTGGCTGCAAATATTTTCTTGTTTCTCTCTACTGACAAATATTAGTTTAGAGGCCCTGATTGTACTGTGGATGCGTAACGTTAGATTTACTCAATAGTATCCAGCTGCAGACCCGCAGCACCACCAGTTTCAGAACCCCAGAACCGGAAGTAAGGGGCGGAGCTTTCGTTCTAACGCCAGCGCCAGGACCGGAACCGAGTAACGCCACCTAACGTTTTGGAGTGTAATTTGCTTAGACAAGAAATGGCATTATTACACACGAAACCGAAACGTCATACTTTATACGTATTATCGATACATTAAGGTATAGTACAATAAGCATTTTAAAACATTGATTTTGTGTAATATAATTCTATATAGTTATCCGTTTCATTGTATTATGAGAGTTACTTCCTGATCATGATGGTGAAAAATAATGCTTGAAACTTATGGTCATTTTATATAAAATACACTTTATTTCACAAGAACATGTGCAGCATGTATTTTTCTTTATGTAAAATAATGTCAAAAATCTAAAAAGAGAGAGAAAATCCGGCATTGTTTTAAAAGAAACCATATGTACCGTACTTCAAATAATAGCCGAGTCCCAAATAGACGACTGTCTCTTTACACGCCTGGTGTGGCTGCAGGTCTGGCAAATAAGGCCGGTCTCAAATAGAGGTCGGGTCTGTTTTTTTAGTTTCAGGTTGTATTAAATCTTCTAAAACCCGTCAGATCGTCCGCTTTTTGGCGGCCGCCAAAGCAAATTTTTGTCCCGTCAAAGCCTATTTTGATCGGTGAGTGATGTAGAATAGAATGACTGCTGCGCATGACAGGGCGCTTAACGAGAGAGAGAGCCCTGGCCGCGCGCGCGCACTCTCACGTCTTCAAACAACACCAGCGCCGTCTTGCTCTTTATTTGTCACACACCAGTTATAGTTCATACAACGAGCAGTGACTCACTGTGTAATAAAAACATACCCTAAATATTATTTAAAAGGTGCAACAATCTTAAATATTTTTAAATACTTGCAAAAATAACCATGTTTGTGTCATTGTAAATAATTCCGCCCCTCCCTCACTTCCGGTTCTGGCGCTGGGGTTCTGGCACTGGGGTTCTGAAACTGGTGGTGCTGCGGGTCTGCAGCTGGATTTATCTCGATTTACTTCACATAATCTGCAAAAGTCGATTTTATACTTCAGACAAGTTTCTTTGATACTCCTAATAATATAAACAAACTGTAATTCAGCCATGCAGAAATATACAGTGTGTTTATTGAACACAATATAATAAAAAGTAAGTTCTGGTCAAAGGTATGGTTTTGTAATACTATTTTACTGATCTGTTTAAAATATAACCAGTCTGTGAGACTATGACAGTCATTAGGCACATAAACAACAAATCCTCAGACAGGAGCTAATACCTTGGCTTTTTCAATGTGCCATACTTCGTAATACTGTGTGATGTTGGCCTCCCGCAGGTATTTTTGTATTTGAGGGTGCCGGTCTGTAACAATGCGGTCAAAAGTCACACTGTGTGCCCTCAAGAGATCAAGGCTCCTCCTCAGACCCTCTTTCTCCAACTTCATTACTCTGATTACAAAATAAAGGGCATACATGGCAATTGTCAATGCCGGTTATGTCAGCGAATAGCTACACTGTAAAAATTCTCCACATTCATAATTCCAAATTCGCCACACCAGGCGTGTAAAAGAGACGGGCGTCTATTTGGGACTCGGCTATTATTTGAAGTTTTTTTGGTATGTACAACTGCAGGCTGTATGTACTTCCGGGCATGATTTCGAAAGGTGGTGTAGTGGATCATTTTCAGTTTCATTGCCTGGAAAATCTAAGGTCAGAAATGAAGATTTCTTCATTTAGCATGACTTTATGGACAGTACGTTAAATTTTTTTTTTTCAAGGTTGATCTTTGTGATATTCCTTGCAATAGTAAATTATAGGCTGGACAGTAAAATCTTGACTAATCTACCTTTTTAACTTTGAAGAAAGTGGCACCATTGGCATACACTGCAACAGAAAGCTGGAGGTTCCCTGCAGGAGTGCTTTGTATAATTGGTTGACTATTCCATTTTAGGTACTATGAAAGTAGCTCGGCTTTAATCGGTGTTCGTTGCCATGGTACCTTACACTGCACGGCTAACCGGCCTGCTCCGGGGCAGGTTAAGTTCTGGATTCGAGATCTCAGACTGAAGTTTGACCAATCAGCTGTGAGCAAAGAAACATATAGGTGACGTAACTAATTCCCAGTGTTTGTTGCAATGGCTTTACATTTTCTTTCAAATCCTGTGGACATCTCAGCGCAAATCGTTAGACGAGCACATCGTAGAGAATGAGTTTTTAGCCGGACCAAATCCCCTTGCCTTTCCTGATAGTTACTTGTATGAAAGATACAGATTTTCTGCGGAAGGAATATCTTATCTTTGCGAACTTCTTGAGCCGCACATAAATAATTTAACACGTCGAATTCATGCATTTACAGTACCACAAATAGTATTGCGTTGCGTTTTTTGCAAGTGGTAGCCTACATACTTGCACGATCGGTGATGCACAGAATCTAGGGGAAAACACGGTTTGTCGAACCATTCGCAAGGTGGTCCTCGCTCTGCAGGAGTACATTAATAGTTTAATAGTGTTCCCCAGACATTTATTGACCATGTCCATAAGAGAGGGTTTTTATAAAATTGCCGGTAAGATATATTGATAGGGTGACATCACGGTTAAAAAAAATAAATAAATAAAAAATAATCACAAATGTACTATACAATACAGTACATGTTAAGCATTATTTTAAATCTTTATTTTATTCTATTTAATCCTATGATAGGATTCCCTATAGAGTCATTGGAGCAATAGCCTGCACACACGTTGCAATCTCCACTTCTCTAGGCGAACATGAGGCAGATTATGTTAATAGAAAGTCCTTTCACAGCCTTAATGTTCAGGTAGAGATTATGTGAACATGTGAAATTATTATTTTCTGTGAGATGAATCTTTAAATTAATAGTAAAATTAACAGATAACAATCTACTTTCCGTGAGTATGTTGTGTCAGCGCTTTGAGGAAAGCTAGTTAAATTTGGTACAATACAAAACACTGTAAATTTGAATTGGGACAGCAAAACCTACACAATAACCCCCTATCATGACCCTCATGTGTCAGTAAAACCATAGTAAAAGTTAGAGATGATCTTTGGCATCCTAAAGGCACGTTTCAACTGTCTTCGGCGCTTAAGAGTCACCAGAGTGGGCATCACAGATAGTGTCTTGTGCCATTCTGCACAATATAGCCACCATAGAAAGGAGCCAGAACACCACAGAAAGCTTCTCCCCGATGAAACTGACCCGAACACACTTGACCACCCAGCTGGTGCAAATGTAGTTGCAATCACCATACAATATTACACTTAATAAAAGCACATTGAAACTGCAGACAGGTCTCAAACTGTTTTATTGGTTTTGTGGGATGGGGGGGAGAAAGAGAGCAATAGAAAGTTGCATTAATAAGTATTCATGCTAAAGTGTTACTTGGTTAAATAAGTTCACATACTGAGATCAGTTTAATCCAGCTGTTGCATTTATTTTTTAAATGTGGAGCCTCCTCAGCTCACAGTCAGGCTCCTTTAGTGTGCAGTCTAGCTCTATAGGCTCCTTTAGTGTGCACTGTGCAGTCTAGCTCTATAGGCTCCTTTAGTGTGCAGTCTAGCTCTATAGGCTCCTTTAGTGTGCAGTCTAGCTCTATAGGCTCCTTTAGTGTGCAGTCTAGCTCTATAGGCTCCTTTAGTGTGCACTGTGCAGTCTAGCTCTATAGGCTCCTTTAGTGTGCAGTCTAGCTCTATAGGCTCCTTTAGTGTGCAGTCTAGCTCTATAGGCTCCTTTAGTGTGCAGTCTAGCTCTATAGGCTCCTTTAGTGTGCACTGTGCAGTCTAGCTCTATAGGCTCCTTTAGTGTGCAGTCTAGCTCTATAGGCTCCTTTAGTGTGCAGTCTAGCTCTATAGGCTCCTTTAGTGTGCACTGTGCAGTCTAGCTCTATAGGCTCCTTTAGTGTGCAGTCTAGCTCTATAGGCTCCTTTAGTGTGCAGTCTAGCTCCATAGGCTCCTTTAGTGTGCACTGTGCAGTCTAGCTCTATAGGCTCCTTTAGTGTGCAGTCTAGCTCTATAGGCTCCTTTAGTGTGCAGTCTAGCTCTATAGGCTCCTTTAGTGTGCACTGTGCAGTCTAGCTCTATAGGCTCCTTTAGTGTGCAGTCTAGCTCTATAGGCTCCTTTAGTGTGCAGTCTAGCTCTATAGGCTCCTTTAGTGTGCACTGTGCAGTCTAGCTCTATAGGCTCCTTTAGTGTGCAGTCTAGCTCTATAGGCTCCTTTAGTGTGCAGTCTAGCTCCATAGGCTCCTTTAGTGTGCACTGTGCAGTCTAGCTCTATAGGCTCCTTTAGTGTGCAGTCTAGCTCTATAGGCTCCTTTAGTGTGCAGTCTAGCTCTATAGGCTCCTTTAGTGTGCACTGTGCAGTCTAGCTCCATAGGCTCCTTTAGTGTGCACTGTGCAGTCTAGCTCTATAGGCTCCTTTAGTGTGCACTGTGCAGTCTAGCTCTATAGGCTCCTTTAGTGTGCAGTCTAGCTCTATAGGCTCCTTTAGTGTGCAGTCTAGCTCTATAGGCTCCTTTAGTGTGCACTGTGCAGTCTAGCTCTATAGGCTCCTTTAGTGTGCAGTCTAGCTCTATAGGCTCCTTTAGTGTGCACTGTGCAGTCTAGCTCCATAGGCTCCTTTAGTGTGCACTGTGCAGTCTAGCTCTATAGGCTCCTTTACTGTGCAGTCTAGCTCTATAGGCTCCTTTAGTGTGCACTGTGCAGTCTAGCTCCATAGGCTCCTTTAGTGTGCACTGTGCAGTCTAGCTCTATAGGCTCCTTTAGTGTGCAGTCTAGCTCTATAGGCTCCTTTAGTGTGCAGTCTAGCTCTATAGGCTCCTTTAGTGTGCACTGTGCAGTCTAGCTCTATAGGCTCCTTTAGTGTGCAGTCTAGCTCTATAGGCTCCTTTAGTGTGCAGTCTAGCTCTATAGGCTCCTTTAGTGTGCACTGTGCAGTCTAGCTCTATAGGCTCCTTTAGTGTGCAGTCTAGCTCTATAGGCTCCTTTAGTGTGCAGTCTAGCTCTATAGGCTCCTTTAGTGTGCACTGTGCAGTCTAGCTCTATAGGCTCCTTTAGTGTGCAGTCTAGCTCTATAGGCTCCTTTAGTGTGCAGTCTAGCTCTATAGGCTCCTTTAGTGTGCAGTCTAGCTCCATAGGCTCCTTTAGTGTGCAGTCTAGCTCCATAGGCTCCTTTAGTGTGCAGTCTAGCTCCATAGGCTCCTTTAGTGTGCAGTCTAGCTCTATAGGCTCCTTTAGTGTGCAGTCTAGCTCCATGGGCTCCTTTAGTGTGCAGTCTAGCTCTATAGGCTCCTTTAGTGTGCACTGTGCAGTCTAGCTCTATAGGCTCCTTTAGTGTGCAGTCTAGCTCTATAGGCTCCTTTAGTGTGCAGTCTAGCTCCATAGGCTCCTTTAGTGTGCAGTCTAGCTCTATAGGCTCCTTTAGTGTGCAGTCTAGCTCTATAGGCTCCTTTAGTGTGCAGTCTAGCTCTATAGGCTCCTTTAGTGTGCAGTCTAGCTCTATAGGCTCCTTTAGTGTGCAGTCTAGCTCTATAGGCTCCTTTAGTGTGCAGTCTAGCTCTATAGCCTCCTTTAGTGTGCAGTCTAGCTCTATAGGCTCCTTTAGTGTGCAGTCTAGCTCTATAGGCTCCTTTAGTGTGCAGTCTAGCTCCATAGGCTCCTTTAGTGTGCACTGTGCAGTCTAGCTCTATAGACTCCTTTAGTGTGCAGTCTAGCTCTATACAGTCCCTCCAGGATTTCACGATTTTTTATGTGATTTTTGCGATCAAAATGACTGATTTTGTGGTGGTAATTTCCAAAAATTTGTGAAAAATTTTGCGATTTTTATATTTTGTAATTAGGACATCACATTTACCATATAGTATTATGTCAGATGCACAATAGTCATACATGACACAAATCACAAACAAAATGCATAAAGCTTGTTTATTTGGTCTAATCAAATTCTTTTTTTTTTATTGTGCTGTAGCCTATTGTTTTTGCTTGATTAACATTAACAACAGCAGGTAAATTAGGTTACTGTCACTTTAAGACCTACTACAGTAATGACAAACGTCCCAATCAATTATTACTGATTGTTTTACGTAAATACTTGCCAAGATGATTATTTTGAAGTAATTGTAGCTATGTGTATTTGTTTAAGCGCTATAAAGAGAATTCAATATTCTAATTAGAACGACAGGCGGTGACACGCAGTCAGTCACACACACACGCACACGCTTGCAGTCAGAGACAGTATAACAAACTCGTACTTCTATGGGTAAAGTTTACTATAAATCTGAATGTCTTTTGGGAAGGGATCTGCATACCAACTTATCACAATCATAAAACTGGTTGATGTCAAAAAAGAGCAATAAGACAGGAAAATGCTTTACTTCGTAGAGATATATTATGAGAAAAGAACAATAGCGAAATGCACACTAAACCCAAAACCCATTAGCCTACCATAATACAATAATACAAAGTCCTCAACAATCAGAGTGTAATGTTGGATGCAACGAATGAGGATATACTTGTATATCACAGTCCATAGGTGAAAGAAAAACCCTTCTAGCTGATGTAGATGTACATAGTTATTGAATCCTTGGTAATAGTCCAGACCAGATTCAATACTCCACACAGCAAATCCAGACTCAAGTAGAAAACAGTTCTTATCCTCTTCATTAAATATCCCGTTTCGATGACCCAAGGCCAATGAGATATTATGCAGGTAGTTTACTCCGTTTTATCCCCAACATGTACCATGTAGCAGGAAAAAGCATCATTGGTACAAAAAAAGGTAGGTAAAAGGAGTCCTTCTACAAACAAAATATTAAACATTATTATAAACCTCACCAACAATTGAATACAATTTGTACAGCACAGCCACCATTGAATATATAAAAAAAACCTTACTTTGATTGAGCATAAAACGGTAAGTTTCCCAATCAGGACATCAGTAAAGGTAAGGTTACCAGAGGGAAGCCATGCTTTCCTCTTACCAAACAGTTCTCCCTTCTTCTACTCCCTACCGGTATTTAACTAAGCATAAACGAACCATGGTGTCCCCTAATGGTGGGTAGTAGAATAACACCATAAGTAACATTTAACTGTTACATACCCCCCTGATCAGAAAGAGACTTGTCATAACCATAACAAGTTTTCAAATTCTGCACATGATAAGTCTCAACATTTTCAGAATCATTAAGGAAAGAAACAGAATAGTTGACAGGACCAAGACATTTGACAATCTTAGCTGGACCCTTCCACTTTGCGGCTAATTTAGCCATAAAGCCTTCTTCAGCTCTGGATAAAGGGTGAGATCGGACCCAGACTACATCTCCCACCTGAAATTTACAATACTTGCGTCGCAGGTCATAGTAGTATTTTTGTATATGTTGAGCTCGTTCCACATTTTTCTTCACAAGGTCAATGAGGTGATCTTGTCTTTCCAACACACTATAGGCAGGACTAGAAGGAGCCGGAGGTCGATGTAAAGCTCTTTCTAACGGTCCCTTTAATTTCCGTCCCATAGCTACCTCGGCTGGTGTGAATCCTGTGCTCTCCTGGAAAGTAGTATTGATTGCAAACCTAAATTCAGGTAACCACTGATCCCACTGGCGATGCTGATCTCCCACATACGAAGCAATCATTGTCTTTAGGTTGCGATTGATCCGTTCTGTCATATTCGTTTGTGGGTGATAGGATGTGGTCAATTTTTGTATTACTCCCCACTGTTTGCAGATTAAGGAAAGTAGCTGTGAAGTAAACTGAGCTCCGCGATCCGACACTAGATAAGCAGGGGTGCCCCATCGAGTAAAGATTTCCTCTACTAGAATTCTGGCTATTTGGGGAGCTTTCGCCACTCTCAAAGGGTATAACTCCACCCACTTGGAACAGTAGTCAACGATAACTAAGAGATGTTCATTTTGCTTGACACTCTTTGGGAATGGACCCATCAGATCAACTCCAAGCATATAACCGGGTTCGACTACTGGTGTGGACTGTAGATATCCAGATAACTTGGTTAACACAGGCTTATACTTTTGACATGGTTGACACTCTTTACAATACTTCCACACATCAGTTCTCACATTTGGCCAATAGGCGATGTCCAGAAGTCGAAGAAGGGTTTTTAATCTTCCAAGATGACCACTTAATGGGTTATCGTGTACATATTGCAAGAACTCTTTACGAAAACACATTGGTATGACGAGCTGTAGTTTCTGTCCCTTATTTCCATCAGGTACACTGCGAAACAGTACTCCATTCTCGAGCAAGTAATGTACTCTTGAAAGGTCCTGAGAAGTTTGTGAACTAGCCTTTTTACATATCTCCTGGATCTCCAAATCATTCTGTTGTGCAGTAGTGATCTGATCAAGATCTACAGGTAAATTTGTTGGAAAAGCAGTCGACTTGGTAGCTTTAACTACAGCCAGCAGCTCTGATGATCCTGGATGTTCTTGGTTTCTAGACAACACATCGGCTACGACATTACATATACCTTTTCTGTATTTAACTGTGAACTGAAAGCCTTGCAGACGTATAGTCCACCGTGTGAGACGAGAGTTTCGTTTGGGATGCTGAAAAACCCATGTGAGAGCTGCATGATCTGTGACGACTTCAAAAGGTTGTCCTTCCAAGTAATGTCTCCATTTCTCAACAGCCCACACGACAGCCAAACACTCTTTCTCAAAAACTGAATAAGCTTTTTCTGCTCCTCTCAAGAGCCTAGAAGCATATGCTACCACATGTTCCTCTCCTTCTGTTTCCTGGGTTAATACCGGTAGGGAGTAGAAGAAGGGAGAACTGTTTGGTAAGAGGAAAGCATGGCTATCGTCGACTGGCTGAAATTAGTTCTCTTTCACGGTATACTGCGCTTTTAATAATTCTTTTTAGTACCATCGAGCATAATACTTTTTCTTATGTCATTCAATCATGTTAAACGCGTTAATAAGTTTGCCGTACTGTCCAATGAAAACCTGGGTGCTGAGAGGGCAGGAGAGACGCTTTTTCTTTCGCCATGTTTCTGACAGACCGCTCACAGACATCACGCGTGCGCAACATCTATTCTGTAATCTGTACCCACGTAAAAATGCATTGAAACTTTAATTAACTAGAGATATTTCAATTGGGTGATTATAATTTTATCTTTTGTGAGGACTTTTTTTTTTTTTTGTGTGATTATTTTGCGGTTAAATTAGGAATTATGCAGGATCGCAAAAAACTGGAGGGACTGTCTATAGGCTCCTTTAGTGTGCAGTCTAGCTCTATAGGCTCCTTTAGTGTGCAGTCTAGCTCTATAGTGTGCAGTCTAGCTCTATAGGCTCCTTTAGTGTGCAGTCTAGCTCTATAGTGTGCAGTCTAGCTCTATAGGCTCCTTTAGTGTGCAGTCTAGCTCTATAGGCTCCTTTAGTGTGCAGTCTAGCTCTATTGGCTCCTTTAGTGTGCAGTCTAGCTCCATAGGCTCCTTTAGTGTGCAGTCTAGCTCTATAGGCTCCTTTAGTGTGCTGTCTAGCTCTATAGGCTCCTTTAGTGTGCAGTCTAGCTCTATAGGCTCCTTTAGTGTGCAGTCTAGCTCTATAGGCTCCTTTAGTGTGCTGTCTAGCTCTATAGGCTCCTTTAGTGTGCAGTCTAGCTCTATAGGCTCCTTTAGTGTGCAGTCTAGCTCCATAGGCTCCTTTAGTGTGCAGTCTAGCTCTAAAGGCTCCTTTAGTGTGCTGTCTAGCTCTATAGGCTCCTTTAGTGTGCAGTGTAGCTCTATAGGCTCCTTTAGTGTGCAGTCTAGCTCTATAGGCTCCTTTAGTGTGCTGTCTAGCTCTATAGGCTCCTTTAGTGTGCACTGTGCAGTCTAGCTCTATAGGCTCCTTTAGTGTGCTGTCTAGCTCTATAGGCTCCTTTAGTGTGCACTGTGCAGTCTAGCTCTATAGGCTCCTTTAGTGTGCTGTCTAGCTCTATAGGCTCCTTTAGTGTGCAGTCTAGCTCTATAGGCTCCTTTAGTGTGCAGTCTAGCTCTATAGGCTCCTTTAGTGTGCAGTCTAGCTCTATCTAGCAGTCCGTTCATATATACAACTATACCACAGAAGTATAGCCGTTCATATATACAACTATACCACAGAAGTGTAGCCGTTCATATATACAACTATACCACAGAAGTGTAGCCGTTCATATATACAACTATACGACAGATGTATAGCCTGAACCTTGTGCTTTGTTCGCATCATTTAGAAGATGATTGCTTCACAAACATAAATGCTGTAAAATATGGATACGCAAGCCGGCAGATATTGAAGGAAGGTTGTACCAAGTTTATTTGGATCAGCTTATTCTGTTATTTTGGGCAGACGTGACGTGAACAGTCTTTGCCTGGGCAGACGGGACGAGAACAGTCTCTGCCTGGGCAGACGTGACGTGAACAGTCTCTGCCTGGGCAGACGTGACGAGAACAGTCTTTGCCTGGGCAGACGTGACGAGAACAGTCTCTGCCTGGGCAGACGTGACGTGAACAGTCTTTGCCTGGGCAGACGTGACGTGAACAGTCTTTGCCTGGGCAGACGTGACAAGAACAGTCTCTGCCTGGGCAGACGTGACGTGAACAGTCTCTGCCTGGGCAGACGTGACGTGAACAACAACCTCTTGCTCGGCAGGCTGGACGGTCTCTGGCTGGACGGTCTCTGGCTGGACGGTCTCCGGCCTCAGGACACATATGCCTACTTGTAGCTAAGGTTCAATGTCACTTTTTTTGGACCATAAAAGGATAGAGGGCAAACGTTAACATGATTCACATATTATCCGCTGTAATCTTCTTTCCATCAATAATGGCAACCAATCCCTTGAACCCAGCTCGTTTTCCATCTTTCCTGGCTTGACTTACCAGCGGCCACAGTTTATTCCGTGCCTCCTTCGCCTGTTGTGTCAGATCTTCTGTTATTTTGATGCCTTTCTGTTTGAGAACTTCAGAGTTTTTCGCGTCCATCCAGATGCGATCCCGATGAGTGCGTGACAAAAACTGCACAATAATCCTCTGTGGACTTCCGCCTTCTGCTGCTCTCGGGCCGATTCTGTGTGCAACATCAATGGAAGTCTGAAGAACGTCTCTCAATCCCGGGCGAGATTCGAGAAACAATATCCATTGCGATCATTTTCACGTTTTCTCCTGCCTCCTCCGGAATACCAGACATTTTCAAATTCCACCGTCTTTTATATGCCTCCAGTTCGTCGACTTTTTCCCACAGTTGTTTGTTTTCAGTGACCACAGCCGCTACTTGAACACCTAGTTCGTTAGTTTTAGCTACAGCCCTCTCCGTTTTGTCGGCAACTGAATCAACTTTGGTGGCGAGTTGGGATATCAGGGTCGAATTGGAAGTAACAGACCTTTCAATTTCCAGTAGCTTCTCCATGAAATCATCTTGCTTTTTTCCCAACCTCTCAATCACCTTCAGTATATCATTTAGTATTTCCGTATTTAAGGGCTCAGATACCTGCCGTCGTATCTTCGGAAGAGGGCTGTTAATCGGGGTGTCTGAAGATGGTAAACAATCCATACCTAAATCATCTTCGACTTCGGGGGTGAGTTTAGCATAACCATGCACACGCTTCGGCTTCACACTTTCCGCCATTCCTTCCATTTATCTCAGGTTATGTTTCAGCAACGTGAGTTTCAGTCAACGCACTCGGCAGGCCGCGACAGACGTTCAATTCTAACAGTCCCAAAAGGCAAATATTCTCAATTCCAGCTTAGAAACGTCGTAGCATCATTAAAGACACTTGTAGAAGTAACGCAAAAATCAAGGAAGGAAAAAATAGACTAAGTATTGGGTAGACTATTGTGTTGCTGGTGGATATTGAGCAGACATAAGTCGTCCGGTCAGAGACGAAGTACTCTTTAATGTATTGAAGCTTGTAGAGGCATTTACAGTCTTAGAATTAGATTGAGTAAACAAGTGAAGTACAAGTAGTAGAGGGTATGGTAGAGTAGTTTGGAGTGTAACGTAGTATGAGTGGTTCTAAACAAACAGAAATTAATAATACTAAATTAGTAATGAACAATAATCACAAGAATTAACTCAATATGTCAGTTATACGTACATTATGTACATAGTTATACACATAGCAATCGATTCAGACATGTAGGAACTAGATTAGCACTCAAGAAAAAAATGGCATCACGTTCTCTGACACGTGAGCTCAAGTGAATCGATACATATGGTTTAAAATAATGTTAACAATCTCCATGTCACGGTAAATAGAACATACACATACCCAAATTGACTCATAATTACAATATTATACATAAATATCTATGTATAGCTGTCTCTGTATGCTTTTACTAGCGCCGTAGATATGGATGATGTAATAGACAATGGGTGTTGCGTACATACGCGATTATAACTAACTACACGCAAATACAATCGAACTTACATTAAAATTACAGCTCTTTAAAGATAATGAATAACAAACAAATCACTCTTGTATATGAACGCACTCTGCAACAACAACAGCAACGATAACAGCGGGACACTCGCAACCTCTATACAAGCCCTCAGAACTGCATTCTATTCATATTGAACCGTTAAAGGGAAAAATACTGAGTCATCATAGTAATGCGTCCTAAAGTCACAAGGGGGCGCTAATGTCTCAATATATGCATAGCAGGCCTTTTCAACAGCCGCCCCCACATTTGCGTTGTAAATGTGCAACTCAGAAAAGGTATACCAAGTTAGGGATAGTACCCAGGGGTACTCAGTCCTGTAAAGCTGGGAGGCTGATGAGACGGGTGAGGGGGCGAAGATAGGTTTTCTTCTTGACTTCCACTTCGGCAGCTCGGGTTCTCCCATCTTCTCCTGGGAAGACTTTTGTCACTTGTCAAGTCAAGTCAAGTCAAGTCACATTTATTTATATAGCGCTTTTCACAATACAGATTGCATCAAAGCAGCTTCACAGTGATAACATGAAAGTAGTACAACACAGTTCAATAATATTGTTGAATATTAAATATCCCCAACTAAGCAAGCCAAAAGCAAGGCGACAGTGGCAAGGAACCAAAACTCCATCAGATTGGATGGAATCTTGTGGAAACTTGGAAACTTGGAAACTTGTCCAACTGGCCATAGAGCTCGGGGTAATTGATGATCAACAATCATTACTACTGTTCCAGGCTGCAGGTTCTCTGCCTCTCTGTGCCACTTCTGGCGGACTTGTAGTTCTGGAAGATAGTTGCGGAGGAAGCGTCTCCTGAAGTGGTCTGTTAACAGCTGACTGTGTCTCCACCTCCGTTTGCTCAGCAAATCTGATTCGGGGTATATTACTTGAGGTAAGGATGCGTCAGGCCGCCCCATGAGCAGCATGTTGGGAGTAACCGGATCAGGGTCCGCTACGTCTGAGGATGTATATCCGAGTGGCTTTGAATTGAGAATGCCTTCGATCTCAACGAGCACAGTACGTAGGACTTCTTCCGTCACAATTTGTCCCCCTATAGTAGAACAGAGGGCAGACTTCAGTGATCTTATCTCTCTTTCCCAACAGCCTCCGAAGTGTGGAGCGCCTGGGGGGTTGAACTTGAAACTAATCTGGTGGCTGGCTAATTGCTCCTGGAGGGAAGGATGGAGCTCAGCGAAATCTTCTTGTAATGCTCTCTCGCCACCTCTGAAATTTGTACCTTGGTCCGATATGATCTCGAATCTGTGTCCATCTGGTAGAGCAGGTCAAGGTATACAGCTCTCGTTGTCAGACACTTAAATATGACCCCCCATCTTTTCTCATGTCTGCGTCCAATCTTGATAAGGTAAGGGCCGAAACAATCCACCCCAGTGGAGTAGAAGGCCGGTTGAAGCAAACGCAGTCTTGAAGGAGGTAGATCTGCCATGCGGGGAATGCTGGGCTGGCCTCTCCACTGTCTACAACCTAAGCACGTTCTCTGATGATGCCGAATAGCTTCTCGACCTTTCAATATCCAGTACTTACGACGTACTTCTGCGAACACCCTCTCTGCTCCTGGATGGTGTAGAGTTTCGTCGAAGTCCTGGATAAGCAGTCTGCTCAGGGGATGCTTAGGGTCCAAAACTATGGGGTGAATAGCGAATTCGTCTAGCTGCTCTGTTCGTCTGAGACGACCACCAACTCTGATGAGGTGTGTTGTGCTGTCATACTCTGGAGCAAGGCACAGGAGGCGACTACTCATTGGTAGAGGTTTACCTGACTTAAGCTGAGCCATTTCGACTGGAAAACTTTGACTCTGTGCCTGTTGAAGGAGGGATAGTTCGGCTTCTCGATAATCCTCTGCTGTTAGCGCTTCTGTAGGGGTAGCCTCCCCGTGTAAGACTCTGGCACTAGCTGTGAGTAGTTGTTTATAGGATGCGAACTGGTTACAAACTGGTAAGGCTGGTTTGGTGACAGGAACTGTAAGTCCACAAAATGTGACTGGTTTCAGCTCTGCATCTTCAGTAGGGAGATATAGCAAAGGACTCTGAGGCCACTGATCTGGGGGCAGCAGGAGGAAGGATGGTCCTTGACTCCATCGGCTTGGCTTAGCTAACTCGGCTAACGTTTTACCCCTTGTGATATCATCGGCAGGATTAGACTTGGAATCGACGTAACGCCAGTCCTTGGGGTCTGTCAACTCCTGGATCTCGGCTACCCTTGTGCCAGTGAAGACTTTAAACCGACATGAATCCGCTTGGATCCATGCCAGCACGGTAGTGGAATCTGACCAGAGTGTGACTTGACATGTAGAGACACTGAGTTCTGATTTCAATAATCTGGCTAGTTGTGCTCCTGTCAGAGCGGCGCACAACTCAAGACGAGGAATGGACTGTTGTTTCTTTGGGGAAACTCTGGACCGAGCAGTCAAAAAAGCTATCTCTACATATCCTTGAGGACTGACTGTTCGGAGGCAGGCTACTGAGCCATAGGCTCGCTCGGAAGCGTCACAGAAGACATGTATGTCTCGGATACTCTGTGGGTTATCCAACTCTAATGTGACGTAACATCTAGGAATGGAGATGCTCTGAATGTCTGGTAACTCTTGCTCCCATGACTGCCAGGCTTGGAGCAACTCATCTGGCAGTTGAGGGTCATCCCATTCCCTTTTCTTGTCCCACAGACACTGGACCAGTATTTTAGCTCTTGTGGTAAACGGGACAATGTACCCTAGGGGGTCATATTGACTAGCTAAAACCTTGTAGATATGACGCATAGTAGGGGCAGAGCATTCAATGGGACGATGCTTGTATGACAGGGTGTCGGAGGTAAAGTGCCAGTGTAGTCCGAGTGCAGACTCTTGCGCATCTGGTTGCACTTGAGTCAGCCACAACACCAGGCTACTTGACTTGGATTCTGATGGGATATGTTCTAGTACTTGAGGGACGTTGCTGGCCCATTGTCTAAGATCAAATCCTCCTGTGGCTAGGAGATCTCGCAACTTGGATGCCAGAGCCTTGGCTTCTTCTTGAGAACTAAAACTCTGAAGGAAGTTGTCCACGTAGAAGGACTTCTCTATACTTTCTAGGACGTCTTCACCTGGGTGACTATGGTCGATAACATGCTTCTGGAGCGCGAAGTTCGCACAGCACGGGCTGCACGTCGTCCCAAATGGGAGAACTTGCCACTCGTATACTTGTGGGGACTTGTCTCGGTTGAGGTCCCTCCAGAGGAATCGTAACAGTGGGCGGTCTTCAGGTAGTAGTCGCACCTGATGAAACATGCCCCTAATGTCACTACTCAAGGCGACAGTATGTTCACGGAACCTCAGGAGTACAGACATCAGGGAAGGCCCTAGTGTGGGACCAGGGAGGAGCAATTGGTTGAGATTCTTCCCTCCATGAGCGAATGAACAGTTGAAGACGACTCTGTTCTTGCCATTATGCTGTGTCATGTGGTGGGGGATGTACCAAGACTCTTCTGATTGGTCCACTTGGTCAGGAGGTATCACTTGTGCATATCCGGCCTCCTTCAACTTGTTCATCTCCACCTGGTAGGCTGCTGCTTGTGATGGATCCCTGGTTAATCGCCTCTCTATTCCTCTAAGACAAGGCAGAGTGCTTTCTGGGGAGGCTCGCAGGAGAGGCATATTTTTCACTCTTAATAAGGGCGTGGCGTATCTGGCTACTCCATCGACGGTAACTCTAGTAGTCTTGGACTCGAGCAGTGAAATAGCATCCTGATCTTGCTTCGAGCGGGTAATGAGTTTCTCGCTGCGATAAGGGAGCATGTCTAGTTGCCACAATTTCTCAACTTGTCTGTACAGGTCAGTATACGAGCCTGAAATAGCTGTAAAGAGGCACTGCTGGCTGGGAAGGCGATGCTTTATCTCTTGCGTGGGACCTTGTAGGGTCCAACCTAGTCGGGTCTTGATGGCAGCAGGACCGTTAGGTGGGCCTAGACGGACTGGCTCTACTGGGTTGATAAGGTGAGGGTAATCCGACCCTATAAGGAGGAGAGGTTGGACAGATTCAACATGTGGCAACTGTAGACCTTGTAAATGGCGGTATTTTCGTTGTAACTCATCTACTGGATAAGTATGCTCGGCTAATCCCAACGTCTCCGCTGTAAAGGCTTGACGAATCATGAATGTGGTCTTGGGTTGGGATGCTGGTGACACTGTGAATGTCACTGAAGCACCTCGCAGCATGTGGAGGTCTTGTCTGACTGTACGCAGTACGATCTCTTCTGGTTGACCAGTCAATCCGAGCTGCTGTGCTGCTGAATGAAGGAGGATTGTGCGCTCAGACCCGTCATCCAAGAGTGCGTAAGTCTCCAAGCAGCGGCTGCCATTTCTTAAGAGTACTTTACAGATCTTCAGCAAAACACCCCTGCTGTCAGTGGGCCGATCGAGGTACAGTGTCTCTGCAGTCCTGTTCACCAAGCAGCTCTCTGAAGATCTGATCTTAGGCTTCTCAGCAAAGGATCGATCATTAACCTCGTGAAGGACATACAAGTGTCGGCGATTACAAATCTTGCAGAGTGTCTTGAGGTTACATTGTGCTGCTTGATGGGCTCGTCCACAACGCCAACATCTTTTGTGTGATTGTATCCACTGTACTTTCTGATCTCGGTCTAGTCTCTGGAAACTAGCACACCCATTCAGGTAGTGGTCTTGAGCGTCGCAATATGGGCAGAATGTCTTCCTGTCTTTGGGCATAGGGTCAGGAACTCTAACTGGCATGTCACTGCTGTTTTTCTCCGTGCCAAGGAAGATACTCGTGGCCTTAAATGGCTGTCTCGTGTCTCTCTGGTGTACCCTCTTGTGAATGGTTACCGATTTACTTGCTAGAGGATAGAACCTGGTGCTGTCTTCTTGAACTTGCAGCTCGAACTCTAACCATGCTGATAGATCCAGTAAAGTGGGGATAGGAACTTGTTGTGGATGGACAGACCGTCGAAAACTTGTCTGCAGATCATGTGGAAGCTTACACAACAGTCTTGATACGTGAGAACCGCACTCTAGCTCCACGTAGCCTTTATTCCCCAGTTGCTGAAGCATACTCACTAGCGAACGAACTTTCAATGCGAACATCCGAAAGGCTTTCACATCTCCGTGACTGACATTTGGACCGTCCATAAGCTCGGCTATTCGCTGAAGTACCAACTGGTGGGGCTGTCCATACCGTTGGTTAAGCGCATCCATAGTCTCTGAGAAAGGGAATAATGAGTTGCAATATGAGTCTGCAATCAGCAGTGATTCCTCAAACTTCAGGTGATCGACGAGAAACTGGTACTTAACCTCTCTGTAGCGTCCGTTGGCAAGATGTTCTCCAGAGCGATACGCAGTCGCGAGAAATCTCTAGGATCTGGCTTAACGAAGTTTGGGATGGTGGGAGATGGTCCCCTATAAGTACTCTCTTGACTGGGAGGAATACGTAATCTGTTTGAGCTGTAGCCACTTCTGCTATCATCAACTCTGTCGTAAGATGTCTGTGGGAAAAACTGACGTTGTGTGTGTCGGGCGTAATTAGGCTGTGACGTCCTCTCCAGCTGCTGAAGCCTCTGTTCTAAGTCATGCAGGCGATCTTGTCTTAATGACTCTGCTGTGGTGTCAATTAGCCTCTGAGGTAGCTTGGATCTAGGCAGAGGGATGGGCCTGGCAATAGTAGTGATCTGCGGAGTATGGACACGGGGTTGAGGAACAGGGGAAGATGTACTCTGTGGATGGCGACTGGATCGATCACTTACTGCAAGTAAGCTCAACTGTGCTTCCAGAGCCTCATTCCTCTCTTCCAGTTTCTTTATCTGCTCATAGGAATGGCGTCGCACCTCCTCAGTCTCCTTCCGCAACTGCTGGAACTCTACTAATACTTCTGACGACAGCTCAGGGAGGGGAGAAGTATGTGCTCGCTGTTGTCCGTACTCTCTACTGGGACTCCACTCTATTAGAGGCTGCCATGGCTGCATACTTGTTCTATACTCAGGGGAGGTGGCAGAGAGTTTGGGTGCAGCCGCTCCTCGGGATTCTGAATCATCACTCATCTCAGGGGAAGAATCTACTCTCCGTCTTGACTGTAGCCTCTGTTCATGATCAATGAGCTCAAAGTCTGACAGGTAACTAGGGAGCCTCACCGCTCGTCTGGGTCTGATGGTGGGCTCAGGAAGGTCAGGCCTAGGATCTGGATCACTCTGATGCATCATTCTTATGACAGCTCCTCAAATCCGGCTCGAAGGACCATTTATTGGGTAGACTATTGTGTTGCTGGTGGATATTGAGCAGACATAAGTCGTCCGGTCAGAGACGAAGTACTCTTTAATGTACTGAGGCTTGTAGAGGCATTTACAGTCTTAGAATTAGATTGAGTAAACAAGTGAAGTACAAGTAGTAGAGGGTATGGTAGAGTAGTTTGGAGTGTAACGTAGTATGAGTGGTTCTAAACAAACAGAAATTAATAATACTAAATTACTAATGAACAATAATCACAAGAATTAACTCCATATGTCAGTTATACGTACATTATGTACATAGTTATACACATAGCAATCGATTCAGACATGTAGGAACTAGATTAGCACTCAAGAAAAAATGGCATCACGTTCTCTGACACGTGAGCTCAAGTGAATCGATACATATGGTTTAAAATAATGTTAACAATCTCCATGTCACGGTAAATAGAACATACACATACCCAAATTGACTCATAATTACAATATTATACATAAATATCTATGTATAGCTGTCTCTGTATGCTTTTACTAGCGCCGTAGATATGGATGATGTAATAGACAATGGGTGTTGCGTACATACGCGATTATAACTAACTACACGCAAATACAATCGAACTTACATTAAAATTACAGCTCTTTAAAGATAATGAATAACAAACAAATCACTCACTTGTATATGAACGCACTCTGCAACAACAACAGCAACGATAACAGCGGGACACTCGCAACCTCTATACAAGCCCTCAGAACTGCGTTCTATTCATATTGAACCGTTAAAGGGAAAAATACTGAGTCATCATAGTAATGCGTCCTAAAGTCACAAGGGGGCGCTAATGTCTCAATATATGCATAGCAGGCCTTTTCAACACTAAGTTTTGCACAAAAGTTTATGCGAGACAGAAACGGTTCATCTACGTAGACGCCATCTTGGCGCGACCTCTCCAACAACCTAGTCATTGTGATGTGATGAATCACTGGGACGGACGTTCTGGTCCCACGTTAAGAGGCGGACACAGTATTGATATAAATAGCTGGATCATTTTATCACTGATCATATCATTTTTAATCCTAGTTTTTCCTTCTTGACACAAACAGTGGCCGTATCTGATGGCGCAAGAGTGGTGAGTAAATAAAGGCTGTAAAATTGCTTTCCTCCAGGTGCAAATAACTCAAGGTTTATTTTATTTTTGTGACCAGCCTGATTACAGCAACTCGTCTGACATGTGCACAATGGAATATGCACCCGTGTGTGGATCCGATGGAATAACATACGGCAATGCATGCATGCTGAGTGTTGCCAGCAAGTGAGTTTAAAATACTCTAAACCGACAGTACTTTGTCACTTTCAAACTTCAATATTTAATTTAATCTCTCTCTTTTTAGGGCATCAGAGACTAAAATCTTTATCAAGAAGCAAGGCCCATGCATAGATGTCGATGAACTGCTGGAGTAACACAGGAATGGCACCATGATTCAACTTGACAGATCTTCAGTCAGCTACTCATGTCTCATTCATTATGACCTGAATGTGTAATGGTTTAATCCATAAATAAATGTTTCATATTGAAGCTTCTCTGTTTGTTTCTTTCTATCAAATCCTGGAAAGACAAGATGATAAAATAAGTTAAAATTTACTTTGAAAGAAGCACCCAACCCAGGGGCGTAGCCTGTAATGGGCCAGGGCGGCACTGGCCCGCCCACATTACTCACTGGCCCGCCCAGGCAAGTTTGATAAAAATATTTCTTTTGTTTATTTTAATTATTCAAATGTATTTAAGAAAATATATTAATATAAACCTGATTTATTGTTGACTGGTGCGTGTGTGTTTAATTTGTTTTCCGAATAAAATGGAACTGTTGAAGCAAGTTGTAGAAAGCCTCCCTCCGGAACGTTATTGGTTGCTAGGGGTTTCGACAGGAAAACTCTCTGAGCGGCGCCGGCGGGCTCTAGCTAGATGCTTTTTTGCCAATTTATTAACATCGCCAGAATAATGGCTAAACAAATTGCTTTAATGTGCTATGCTATTTGAAAAAAGCAAGAGTTAAGGAAGAAGACATGCCACTGCCTTCATCTACCGAGTCCACCCAGCCCAGTTCTTCAGACTCATTAACCCACAAGAAGGCTAGTCAGGTGCTGGTGGCGGCCGCTTCTTGCTCCCAGGCGGCAGTGCCAGTGCTCTCTCCCGGTCAGCCTGACGCGGGTTTACCTGACAATTTTCTTGGTTGGATGGAGTAGCCTACATTGTAATTAAGGACGATTTTTACAGGCGATTTTCTGTAAAATGTGCAGACATTTTCCCTGCGGATTCACCGCTGACTAGCCTGAATAAAATAGACAGGTTATTGGTTTGTCCAGCCTTTATTGAGCTCTGTTGGTTGCAGGGTGGGAATTATGTAATTTTAGGGGCAAGGCCATTTGGCCTCCATCTTTTCTTTTTTTTTAGGGGCACCAAGGCCATATGACAGGGCACAAAGGCCTTTGAGTACAATTCGATGGTTTTCCCATTCAGATTGATACCATAACATCTTAATTTGGAATAAGACATGGATTACGACTTTTTTAATAAAAAAAAAAACATTTTTTAATGAGAGAGAGAGAGAGAGAGAGAGAGAGAGAGAGACATTACATCCAGAAGGTATACACCCTCACACAACAATAGAAACAACATAAATGCCAATAAAAGCATTCAGAAACATGAGAATTCAGAAATTATGATAATTTTTTTTTATGAAACATCTTCATGAAAATAAAATTGAAGTTGGCATTGTATCAATCTAGAAAAGCACTGCAGCTAAAGCCACATGTCTGACCATGTTATACTTAAAATCTGAATATGATATGTCTAAAACTCTGTATTTAGGTAAATGTTTTTCAAGATCATGTCATATGACTTTATTTATTAGCTTAGCAGACCATAAATACACGACAATTTATGAGATTAAAACCATGTTTGTGCTTCAAACTTACTTTATAACTCAAGTCAAGTGTTCTAAATAACCTTCTGTGATCTGATTTGGCTTCAGATAAAAAAAATCAGACAGAAAATATAATATTTTATGTATAATGCAACGATGATAAAGTCTATCGATTAGAATAACATTATACATATAATCTATTATTATGAAAATGCCTGACATGGCTCGAAGAACACAGGTAAGTCAAATATCATTGCAAAAATGTTTATTGTCTTCAAAACGACATAATCTGTATGTTACATTGATCTGTTAGCTCTGTTTGTGGTCGGGGATTTGGGATTTCCTGCATTGTCGAACGCTCTTCTTCATGTGTTTCAAATATGGACTATATAATGTTCAGTAGAGCGCCCTCAGGCTGCTGGTATGAATTGAAAACACAGCACATCAATATACAGCGCTCATAATGATTACATCGACGCATTTGGCTATAAATTCAATAAAATATTATTCCTGTCAATAGAAATCTGATGTAAACTGAGAATATATCAAAGGAAATTAAGACATAACTGTCAATATAAATTTCTCAGAATACAATAGTGGTCAAATACTGAAACGTGAGTCTTATTTCTACCAGAAAGACTCGGGAGATAAATTGAAAAGCTATATACATTTATTGACAGCTCAGCAAGCATACATTTATGAGTTCTTTGGCGTAGGCCCCGTCCTTAGCGAGCAAAGCGAGGTTAGCCGAATCTGCATGTCCCGCCTGAGATGAAGGCGGGGGCGCAGCCGACCCCCTGGAGGTAAGGAAGGGACCATCCTGGTGGTGGTGATGGGGAGGATGGAGGGGAAGGTACCGTCTTGGTGGTGGTTGGGGAGGATGGAGGTGAATGGCAGCGTCAGCATCTGCGAACTCAGACAAGTGTAAGTACCAATCTTATATACTGTGACTGTTAACACCTGATTGGATAGGGATGAGGTAATACATGGCGCGCTGATTGAGTCTTCCTGACAGAACTTAAGCTAAAGCTTCCATATCTTTTTAATTATATAGTTTGTCAAGGTAATAACATTAAATCTTATAGTAACTGAACTATAAAAAAAAAACGCTTCAGTGCGCCGATGCTTTCCTGAGTGTCGTTCTTCTGTTGGTGCTGACGTTACATGCTTCTTGCACTGCTGTTTTGAGGCGTGAGATGATCGATGTGATTATAACACTGCACCTGCGCGAATCCACGAACTAATTGAAGTTAAGAGACTACTTGGGTGGCTCGCTGTAATTCAAAGCAAGCCCACTATGCCGCACTGGCGCTTTATACATGGAACTTGGACAGGGCCAGGGCACACAGGCCACTGTGGCCGTACGATGATTTTTTTTTTTCACGGGGCATGAAGGCCAAAGTGTAGGGCAACGGCGGCCATGGCCGCGTGGCCGTGGTATAATTCCCACGCTGGTTGGTTGAACATGATATTTTGCAGAATATTGCGAAATAAAGGTGTAACTGTTTTTGCAGTTTGTCTATTAATTGTTCTACATAATAAGGTTTAGTTATTATTTAAGTCATTTTTTTTCTAGGAAAAACTATAGGGCCACTCACTTTTTCACTGCCCGCCCAAAATAATATTTCTGGCCAGCATTCCAGGGTAATATTTCTGGCCAGGGTCAATATTGTCCCCACCACTTTAAAAAAAAAAAATCTGGTTGCAGGGATATGCATAATGCAAATGAGACATCTCCAGTTTGACGTTAATTTGTCTTAAATAAGAGGCGATCAGTCGCTGTAATGTGGTGTTTTAAGTCCGCCTTTGGTGAAAATAAAGGTTTTAATGTTTATATGTCTGGTGTTTTTATGTGTCATAAAACACTTTGGCCTGGTCGTTCTCACTTTCAGAGTTGAAAGTCTCAAGAAATGGGAGTGTAAAGATGTGGAAAATTGGGAGTGTAGAAGGTGGGGAAAGGGGAGATAACAACCAATAAAACAAAGACCTGCAACACACTCATTATACAGACACATGAATATTAAAATATGACTACAGAGAAAAAAGAAAGAAAAAAAACTGGCACAATGAAGCATTTTAAAAATCGAACCCTTCATAACAGCAAACTCCCAAAACGAGGCAGAAATGCAGAAGAACATTTAGGTCTAATAATATTTGCATTAAATTTAAGGGTACTAACCTACTGTAAGCTCTTCCTACATCCATATTCTGTGTATCAGAATAATCCATCGTCTCATCGCGTTCATGATCAGTAAAGGTGTATCAATGTCCTTATTTGCACATTTTCCATTTGAAGAAGACGTGATTAAATTTGTGCGCATACACGGTGCTGGTTCAGAGCACTAGAGTAAATGAAATACACTATATTGCCTTGTTGGGACAGTCAAACATTCCCATTGACACACTCCTAAACCTTGTGGAAAGCCTTCCCAAAACACTTGAAGCTGTTATAGCTGCAAAGGGTGGGCCAACTCCATATTAAACCCTACGGATTAAGAATGGGATGTCATTAAAGGTCATGTGGATGTAAAGGCAAATGTCCAAAACTTTTGCCAACATAGTGTATGTCCATAAAAACTTGAAACGCGCTCGCTCCGGTCTGTATTTGATCTATATGATCCACATGATGACGTAACTCTGTTTCCTCTGATGTTTTGGACTCTGTTGCTCCTTATAAGATTAATTGTCGTAAGGCAATCATCAGCCTTGGCTAAATGAACATACTCGTCTTTTTATACAGCAATGTAGGAAGGCTTTTTTCACCGGAAAGACTAAAGACATTAGGGCAAGATAGCACATCCGAAGGGGTCTCTAGGACCAAGGAAAGATCCCAAATAGTAACCGACGGGGGTCGCGGGGGATTCATCCTTCTAGCTCCTTTAAGGAAGCGGATGACCAACTCGTTCCTTCCTATTGACTGGCCGTGCGTCGACTCAGCGAATGCTGCAACGGCCACCACGTACACTTTGAGCTGCCCTTGTCCAACAGCTCTTGAAGGAAGGCGAGCACCTGCAAAACCTCACACGTTCGTGGGTCCAGATTTTGGTCAGTGCACCATCTGGAGAACACAGACCATTTAGACGCGTAAAGCCTTCACGTAGAGGGAGCTCTAGACTGCGTGATCGTGTTCATAACTCCTTCTGGCAGAGCAACGGGTATCCGTTGATCAACCATACGTGCAGAGACCAGCGCTCTGGATGGGGATGACAGATTGAGCCGCGGGCTTGAGAGAGGAGCTCTGTCCTCACCGGAATCGGCCAAAGGGCTGTGCGTGACAGCCGCTCCAGCTCCGGGAACCAAGTTTGATTCTCCCAATGCGGGGCTACGAGGAGCACCGAGTGGCGCGTTTCCCTGATTCTCTTGATTACCTGTGGTAACAGCGAGATCAGAGGGAAAGCATATAACAGGAGGCTGGGCCAGTCTTGGGCCAGTGCATCCTCGTTATTTGAAAAGAACATCGGACAGTGAGCGTTGTCTTTTGACGCAAAGAGGTCGACTTCCGCTTTGCCGAAAAGTCGCCATAGCAACTGGACTGTCTGGGGGTGCAGGGACCATTCCCCTGGGGGAACGTTGTCCCTGGACAGTCTGTCTGGGCCGTCGTTCAGGTGACCTGGCACATGCGGGGCTCTCAGCGAGCGCAGAAAGTGCTGGGACCAAACGAGGAGGGATTCAGTCAGATCGAAGAGGTTCTTGGATCTGATTCCGCCCTGGCGGTTCACGTAGGACACCACAGACATGTTGTCAGAGCGGACTAGAACGTGGTGTCCCTGTATGAATGGGAGGAAGCGCTTCAGCGCGTTCTCGACCGCTATCATCTCCAGACAGTTTATATTAAGGCGTTTCTCTCGGTCTGACCAGAGGCCAAAGACCGGTCTGCCCTCCAAAAGAGCGCCCCAACCTGAGTTGGAAGTGTCCGTCGAGATGAACTTTCGGTACGAGACAGTTTCCATAGCAACCCCTTGCTGGTACCAATCGGCCGCTAACCAGGGCTGCAGAGCTGAAACGCAGCTCTGAGTCACTCTGATTTTCATGCGGCCGAAAGCCCAAGCTCGATGTGGCACTCGAGCATTCAACCAGCGTTGGAGCGGGCACATACACAGTAAGCCCACCTGAAGCACTGCTGCAGCTGATGCCATACAGCCGAGCATCCTCTGAAATGTTTTCAGGGAGGCGATGCTGCCCTTCTGGAAAGACGCGGCTAGGTCTTGAACACGGCGCGCGCGCTGTGTCGACAAACGAGCCATCATGGCCACAGACTCCAGTTCCATTCCCAGAAAGGAAACTGACTGACTGGGCAGTTATGAGCTCTTGGTACAGTTGACCGTGAGACCCAAGCTTTCCAGATGACTGAGAAGCACTGTTCTGTGAGATACGAGTTCTATCTCTGACTGTGCTAAAATCAGCCAATCGTCCAAATAGTTCAGAATTCGCAAGCCCTGATTTCTCAAGGGAGCGAGAGCCGCGTCCATGCACTTCGAGAATGTACGCATTGTACGGGGTGCTAAGGATAGGCCGTACGGGAGGACGGTGTACTGGTATACCTGACCGTCGAAGGAGAATCTCAAGAATGGCCTGTGACGGGGTGTCACAACCTGGCTCAAGGGTCATGACAAAAGAGGGAACGAGACAGCATAAATGGTCAAAAGTGATTTATTTAACAAAAGAGTAACTAAACATAACTACTTAAATGTGGAAAGTATAACTCTGTAACATAAATAAACTCAAAACAAGATGTGGCAGTCGAGATGATCAGGCCAGGGTTGACGTCTAGATTGCAGAGAGAAGAAAGTGTAGTTTGACCAAGTGGAGCTTTATCTCCCCTGGCTCATAGGTTCCAGGTGCACCCAATCAGCAATCACCTCAATAGAACAAAGATAATTAACAACCACACAGGTATCACTCCCACAGAGAGACCTCACTGGATCACACAGGGCCCGTCACACCCCCCCCCCCCCCCCCCCATAAAGTCGGTGGCCCAGAGGAGCCGCCGGCAAATTAAAGAAAAACTAACGTAACCCACTATAATCTAGATCATTAAATATTACAAAATTACCAGAATATAATAAATGGCTAGATATACACACAGCAGAAATGTACATTTGGCCTTCAACTTGCGCTTGGATTACTGCTTTCCCCCATTCCATCTTCAGCAAACCTCGATACCTGGGAAACAAATTAAGAAAACAGGCATAGAAAAAAAAAAACAGGTCACAAGACAACAAGTAGCATTAATAACTTAGAGCAGAGGGGCACGTGACAACGCATCTGCTATCACATTGTCCACTCCTTTAATATGTCTAATCTCCAGTGCGTAGGCTTGCAGAAACAACGACCACCTCATGAGTCTCTGATTGGGACATTTCAGTGACTGTAAAAATGTCAGCGGATTGTGGTCTGTGTACACAACAATTTGTCCCCCTCCAATGTACACCTCAAAATGCTGCAAAGCCCAAACAAGTGCCAGCGCTTCTTTCTCGATCACTGAATAATTCAGCTGATAACGGTTGAATTTTTTGGAAAAGAAGCTAACTGGTCTTGCCATTCCCTGACCATCCTCCTGCAACAAAACAGCACCTGCACCAACCTGACTTGCATCTACTTGGAGCATGAATGTTTTATCATACTGTGGTGCTATCAACACAGGAGACGAACACAACAGAGACTTAATGTTCTCAAAGGCTTGCTGACACTCATTAGACCATACAAACTTTGCCTTAGCCTTCAACAACTCAGTCAGAGGAAAAACAACTGTAGAGAAGTTTTTACAGAAACTCCTGTAGTATCCGACTAGACCCAAAAACCGTTGTAACTCTTTTTTAATTGTAGGCACAGGAAAATGTTCTACTGCCCTGACTTTGGCCTGGACCGGAGCTACACGGCCCTGCCCCACTACACGTCCCAAATACGTCACAGTTGCCCTCGCAAACTCACATTTGGCCAAATTGACAGTCAGACGCGCCTCAGACAACCTGTCAAACAAAGCTTGAATGCATTTAAGATGAGCGTGCCATGTATCACTATAAATAACCAGATCATCTATGTAAACAGAACAACCTTCTAAACCTGACATAACGCGATTCATCAGTCGTTGGAATGTCGCTGGAGCATTCCTCAAACCAAACGGCATGACTCTATAAGAATAGAGTCCAGATGGTGTAACAAAGGCCGACACCTCCTGAGCACGCGCAGACAATGGAACCTGCCAATATCCCTTAAGCAAGTCAAACTTGCTAACAAATTTGGCAGAACCAACCTGATCTATACAGTCGTCCATACGCGGCAGTGGAAAGGAATCTGGTTCAGTGACTGAGTTTACCTTTCTGAAGTCTGTACAAAACCTAGGCGATTTATCAGCCTTTGGAACCAAAATACACGGTGAAGACCAACTAGAAGGTGACGGGACTGCAATATTATTTTCCAGCATGTAAGCAACTTCAGAGTCTAGATGTTTAAGTTTCTCTGGAGACATGCGGTAAAAGCGCTGCTTAATTGGTTGTGCATCTCCAAAATCAACATCATGTTCAATCCAATTTGTGCATGTAGGAACATCGCCAAACAGACACGGATATTTCTGTATCAGATCAGACACCTCACCACGCTTAGACTCAGTCAAATGCAACAACAGACTATCAAGGTTACAAAGTGTCTCCGAATTTTTTAGACGACCATACAACAAACTGTCATCTGGTTCTGGCACTCCATCTGCCTCCTGTGATTCTGACACCGAACTCACAAGCAGAACAGGATGCACCTCGTCTCTCACTGTCTGGCTTACCTCCGCCTCACGTTTATAATATGGCTTGAGAAGGTTGACATGACATAACTGTGTTGACTTTTTCCGTCCTGGTGTTGCAATTATGTAATTCAGGTCAGACCTTCTCTCAACAACTGTATAAGGACCAGCATATTTAGCCTGAAACGGCGAGCTCACAACAGGCATCAGTGCAAGAACTTGATCTCCCGGACTAAACTCTTGATGCCCCGCACAGCGATCATAGATGTTTTTCATCTTACTCTGTGACACTTGCAATTTCTCCCTGGCCATTTCACCTGCTACAAACAGACGATGCTTAAAGCCATTGACAAATCAACCAAATTTCTGGGCGGTTCCGCCTCCACCAGGCCATCCTTTAAAACAGCCAAGGGCCCACGCACTTTGTGTCCAAAAACCAAGTCATTAGGACTAAAACCTGTACTTTCCTGTACAGCTTCTCTTGCAGCCAACATAAGCCAAGGAAGACCCTCCTCCCAGTCTCTATCCAGCTCTGTGCAATATGCACGCAGGAGAGACTTCAAAGTCTGATGGAATCTTTCCAAGGCTCCCTGACTCTGTGCATGATAGGCTGATGACTGGTTATGACGGACACGCAACAACTTCAAAACTTGACCAAACATCTGCGAAGAGAAATTGGACCCCCGATCACTCTGGATGACCTTCGGAATGCCAAAAACCGAAATGAACTGACTTAGAGCCTTCACTACCGCCTTAGTGGTAATTGCCCTCAATGGATATGCAGCAGGATACCGAGTATTTTGACACATCACAGACAGTAGATATTTACAGCCAGACTTAGAACATGGTAACGGACCCACACAGTCCACAATCAGGTGCTCAAATGGTTCATTCACAACCAGAATGGGTTGTCATGGAGCAGGTTTAACAAACTGATTGGGCTTTCCTGTTAGCTGACACACATGACATGTCTTAATGTATGCTGCAACATCTCTTTTCATCCGTGGCCAAAAGAAATGCTTCAAGATGCTAAGAGAAGTCTTTTTCACACCAAAGTGCCCACTCTCATCATGAGCAACTTTTAAAACAAGAGGACGAAATTTAGTCGGTACCACCAAATGAACGACAGCATCTCCAACAAAGTCAGTACCCAGAATCAACCATTTCCTGAGCAACAAGCCATTTTGTACAAAATACCCACTTGCTACACTGTTGATCTCCTTAGCAGATACTACACAGTCAAACATTTCTTTAAGGGAAGAGTCACTTTGCTGTTCCTGTAACAACTCAGTTTTTGACACAGATAGTGGAAAATCCGACAATGATGGAGCCACAAACTCAATTTCACTCCCATCAGCTTCCCTCTCAGACTCAGCTTTACTCATAGTTCGGGTACTTACACAGGCTGAGAAAACTTGAGGTAAGTCATCGGCAATTTGGTCAACAACAGACTTAACTGGGCAAGATGTAACAACTGGCAAGGGAGGAGTGTCAGCCCAAACACGGCTACCAGCCAGCCCGTTACCCAGAATGAAATGAATCCCCTCAATGGGCAACGCTGGACGCACACCTATGGCTACCTCTCCTTTCACCAGTTCACAATCCAGGACCAACTTATGTAATGGTATGGGCAAAACAGTTAAACCCATGCCACGACTTAGAATACAGTCACCCATATCAGTTTCTTCTGACAGCGGCAACACAGATCCCACAATATAAGAGTCAAAGGCCCCTGTGTCCCTTAGAATTTTTACTCGAACCTTAGCCTCACTTCCTACCAGTGACACAAACCCATCTCTAATAAAAGGGGCATAAGCTGCCAGAGACATCCGGTTCAAGCTCCGCTGTAAGCAACTCAGATACACAGTCCGTAACAACCGGCGCAGCTGCTGCCACAGGCTTAACCTTAGATATTACAGTTTTATTCCTAAAATGCAGCAGTGGACAATCAGCCTTCCAGTGACCCTCTTCATGACAGTAGTTACAGTTAGTGTCAACATTACTTTGCGATACTGCTTCTAACTTTGGCGCATCAGCTCTCCAAGAATGCTCACGTGTTATAGCACGCTCTCTAAAACTCCCTTTATGGAGTAACAAATACTCATCTGCTGATGCAGCCGCACCCCCCGCCGTGACACACTTTCTCTCACTTACATATGTTGCAATGTAACCAGGAAGCATGTTTTTGAACTGCTCCAAAACAACAAGGTCACACAGATGCTCAAAAGTGGTGACTTCCAGCGCAGCCAACCAACATTTAAAATGACTAGTTACATCCCGAGCAAACTCCATATAAGTTTGACCAGTACGTCTCTCCCAGGACCTAAAACGTTGGCGATACGCTTCTGGTACCAGCTCATACGCCTTTAACACGGCAGACTTGATTTTTACAAAGCTAGAGCTATCTTCTGCGCTCAAGGATGAATAAGCTTCCTGTGCTCGTCCTGTCAGCACACACTGAAGCATCAAAGCACAATCTGCATCAGGCCAACCTCTAGCCCTGGCAACACGCTCAAATAATACAAAAAAAGTATCCGGGTCCCTTTCATTAAACTGTGGCAGTAATCTTAAATTATTAATATCAAAGGAACACAACTGCCTACTCTGATCTTCACTGGACCCCTTACTATCATTTGCCAAAGATAAGCGGTGCCCTTCTAGATCTAGTTTGGCCTGCTCTACTTTTTGCCGAATCTTCTCCACCTCAATCTGCTTTTTGAGTTGCAACTCATGTTTACATTTGTCATGCTCAAGCTGAATCAACAACAGTTCCTTCTGTTGGTCAAACGTTAAGCCCTGAGTCTGGATAAGTGCACCAGCGAAAACTGAAGAATCATCTTTCACGTCTACAGGCAACACACCCTTTTCTCTCAACTCAGCCTTCAAAACTACCCTAATGTTCTCTTTAAGGCGTTTGTCACCTACCACTATAGAGAAGTGCTCTGCAATCTTCAGTAGTTGCTCCCTAGTACAACGCTCCAACGCCTCTTCAGACGGAGCTGCAATAAACGCATCACAATCTGCCATTACAACAAATTACACTTGGCTCATCAACACCACAGCAACAGACCCAGTAAATCAGTGCAGCTTCCTCATGCGTACTAAGAGAACTAAATCTCACGTAGTATGGAGTTTTCCCACTATCCTAATCAACCCAACTAACTAACTTATCCCTAGTCTTCATGCAGTTACTTGTGGTGGGTATTTATGCACTAATGACCGCTGGCCTGGAAGAGCAACTAGCACACTAGCGACCCTCCCAAAACCACGGACATGCTCCCAAGCTAAAAGCTTCACCCACGTTCACCACAACACTACCAAGGATCCGCTCAACAAGCCCAAAAGTGGACCGTCGCTACAGCCTACAAGAGAAAACTCCAACCACTTTTATCAGCAATACGCATACGAGGAACCACAACAGTCACCTGGATTATCTGTTAACTGCAGAAGAACAATAACTAATTTGTAAAAAAAAAACAAGTTACCTACAAATTTATTTCAAATGCCAATAAACAAGCCTTCACTTACCCTGCTCAACCAACCAACCTACTGTATATTGCCACGCCAAATAAACAAACAAAGAAACAAACAATTACCAAAGTAAAACAAATGTCTTACCATTCCAACGAGCTGCCCCGCTCCCAACAAACTGGACTGCAATACATAGGCTAGGCTACAACAATACTATGGCACTAATCCCATATCTTATCAAATTGCCCGAATACTAAGACCGGCACGAGCCCCCATTTTGTCACAACCTGGCTCAAGGGTCATGACAAAAGAGGGAACGAGACAGCATAAATGGTCAAAAGTGATTTATTTAACAAAAGAGTAACTAAACATAACTACTTAAATGTGGAAAGTATAACTCTGTAACATAAATAAACTCAAAACAAGATGTGGCAGTCGAGATGATCAGGCCAGGGTTGACGTCTAGATTGCAGAAAGAAGAAAGTGTAGTTTGACCAAGTGGAGCTTTATCTCCCCTGGCTCATAGGTTCCAGGTGCACCCAATCAGCAATCACCTCAATAGAACAAAGATAATTAACAACCACACAGGTATCACTCCCACAGAGAGACCTCACTGGATCACACAGGGCCCGTCACAGGGGTATAATCTGAATCTGAAAGTAGGCATCTTTCAGTTTGAGAGAAATAAACCAGTCCCTCGGGCGAATATGCGCGAGGATCTGTCTGGTCGTGAGCATTTTGAACGGTCTCCTCATGAATACCAGTTCTATGGCCCCTTTGCACAGCAGTTTGGCTATCTCTGCGCGAAGTAGATGTGCTACTTCCGCATTCACTATCGTCGCGGTCCGTGCTAGAAAGCGCGGGGGACGGCGAGCGAATTGTAGTGAATAGCCCTGTCTTATTGTGCTCAGCACCTGTCAAGTTCCCTCACTCTAGTGAAGTTCAACCCTGCAGTTCAAGCCTGCTTACCACTCTGTGAGTGACTCAAAAACCCCTAATCACCAGATTCTTCCCACCTGGTGACTAACTAGCTGACTGCAGCTGGGCACCACACCCAGCACCAGAAGGGGCGTGGTCTGCAGCTCAGCTCAACAGTACCTATTCTGATATCCCCGGAATAGCTTCCCATGCTTTTACATGTATAGCTAAGGGCAGAATGACCTCCGGGTTTCGATTGCCACACTTTGTGGGCTCGAAAAACTGAACCTTCCTATTGACTGGCCGGGCGTCGTGCACTGAGGGCTGTGCGCCCTCGGTGCTTGCATCTTTTCTGGCAGAGCTCCACACAGAGCTTTCTAAATCGTGGAATGCACCATTCTCCGCGAGACTTCACTCAAATGTCTCCTCGATGCTCTCCCAAGTGGACGGCGCCTACACTTTGAAGAGTAAAAACGACATTGAAGGTTAGCTAATTCAACTTTATTAAGCATATGGTAATCAAATTGCACTTCCAAAACAAAAGTCATACATTTGTGAGAAAACATATTATAGGCTAGCCTATATACAGGGAGTGACTAACGTTAACTAGCATGAGCAGACATGATAAAATCAAGCAAAGAAACGAATGAGACGACAAATCAAATGAAAAATAAACAGGAGGTGTGCGAGCGGTTACAAACATTTTTACAAACAGCTTCCAAAAAAAGAAGAAGGAAAAAACATTACCGTGCAACGCTTTAAAGCCGCTGCCTGTTCAAGGAGTGCTGAAATCAATTCTCACGTATCCTTGCTTGATGATGAATGAGACGGCCCAGCTGTTGGTTGAAATTTAAAAGGCTGATTTTCGCGCTTCAGGGCAGTGATGAGTACATATGTTGTCCAGTGGTTGTCCAGACACCCTCGGCACAACCTTAAGCAATGGCCCTGAACGCTGGTTTAATGTCAACATTGTGACAACGCCGTAACAACCTTCACCACACAACGTAGTTATAGCGACCTTTTGGCCATGTTGTTAAAACGTTGTTAGAAGGTTGGTTACGTTGTGCCAACGTTCTGTGTTTGCTGGGTACTACACAGTGTCCAGTTCAGCTAGCCAGCCTTCGCAGCGACGTCAGGGCGGCCGCCCTAGGTTGCGCTCAGACAACCATCACAGGCCGCACCCCCCCCCCCCCCTCGCGAGCCTCGGCAAAAGATTGTGCTGAAGCCTGAGCACGCGAAGTCCTCCTAGCGGCAGAGAAAACAAAGAGACGGTTGAGTCCCGCCGCGGCCGGAACGCTGTCAAAGTTCATCTCCCTGTCAGTCCCCTTCAAACAGGCTACTGCAGTGGTACATCTAGCAGTCAACGAGCCGGTAATACGACCCTCTCACCTGCACACAACCGCCGTTTTCACGGTGACCCAGAGAAATCTCAAAAAGAGTATAATGTCTGGTTGCTCGGCTCTCGCCGATGGTGTTTTAAGTGTAGAAAAAGTGCCCACATCCCAGTGTTCACCCCTACACATAAGCACAACTCTTCCTGTGTCATTCACATTCACTCTCATAAAGCGGGGAAAAGACGCTCGAGTGTTAAATGTACTATCTGGACGAATGGCTGATTTTGGCACAGTCAGAGATGGACTCTGTGGCCATGATGGCTCGTTTATCGACACAGTGCGCACGCCGTGTTTGACACCTAGCCGCGTCTTTCCAGAAGGGCAGCATCATTCCTCTGAAGACATTCAGCTCCAGCTGGGCTTACTGCGCATGCGCCCACTACAACGCTGGCTGAACGCTCGTGCGTCTCGCCGAGTGTGGGCCACCAGCTGCGAACGAATCAGAGTGACTCAGACCTGCATTACAGCTCTGCAGCCCTGGTTAGCGGCCGACTGGTATCAGCGGGGAGTGATGATGGGTGCTGTCTCATATCGAAAGGTCATCCTGTGGTCAGACAAGGAGAAGCTCCTTCATATAAACTGTCTGGAAATGATGGCGGTCGAGAACGCGTCAAATCGCTTTCTCCCGTTCATACAGGACCACCACGTTCTAGTCCGTTCGGACAACATGTCTGTGGTGTCCTACGTGAACCTTCAGGCCGGTGTCAGATCCAGGAACCTCTGCAATCTAACATAACTTCTCCTAGTTTGGTTTCAGCATCATCTGCGCTCGCTGAGAGCTGCGCATGTGCCAGGCCACCTGAACGACGGCCCAGACAGACTGTCCAGGGACAACGTTCCCCCAGGGGAATGGTCCCTGCACCCCCAAACAGTCCAGAATTTATGGCGCCTTTTCGGCAAAGAGGAAGTCGACCTCGTGGCGTCAAAAGACAACGCTCACTGCCCAGTGTTCTTTTCAAAGAACGAGGACCCGAACTTGGCCCAGCCGCCCGTTGTATGCTTTCCCTCCAGTCTCACTATTGCCACAGGTGATCAAGAGAATCAGGGAAACGCGCCACTCGGTGCTCCTTATAGCCCCGCATTGGGAGAATCAGACTTGGTACCTGGAGCTGACGCGGCTGTCACTTACAGCCCCGTGGCCTATTCCGGTGAGAACAGATCTCCTCTCTCAAGCTCGCGATTCGATCTGGCATCCCCATCCAGAGCGCTGGTCTCTGCATGCATGGTTGATCAACGGATACCCATTGCCCTGCCAGAAGGAGTGATGAACACGATTACCTAGTCTAGAGCTCCCTCTACTGGAAATCTATACGCGTCTAAATGGTCTGTGTTCTCCTAATGGTGCACCGACAGAAATCTGGATCCACGAACGTGTGGGGTCTCGGGCTGCTCAGTTTCCTGCAAGAGCTGTTGGATAAGGGGAGGTCCCCATCCACGCTTAAAGTCTATGTGGCGGCCGTTACAGTGTTCGCAGAGTCGACGCGCGGCCAGTCAATAGGAAGGAACGAGCTTGTCATCCGCTTCCTTCGAGGAGCCAGGAGGATGAATCCCCCGCGCCCCCCGTCGGTTCCTATGTGGGATCTTTCTTTGGTCCTCGAGGCCCTAAAAGCATTTCCCTTTGAACCGATAGATTCCGTGGATCTAAAGTACCTATCACTCAAAACCGTTTTTCTGACCGCTCTGTCATCAGTCAAACGTGTGGGGGATTTACACACACTGTCTGTCAGCGCTGCGTGTCTGGAGTTCGGGCCGGATGACGCTAAAGTCATCCTTAAACCTAGACATGGCTATGTTCCTAAAGTGATTGGAACTCCCTTCAGAGCGCAGGTCATTTCTCTATCGGCTCTGCCAGCATCCGATAGCGAGGGCGATGTTAATCTCCTCTGCCCTGTCAGGGCGCTGAGGGTTTACATTATGCGCTCCGCCCATTTCAGGTGCTCGGAGCAGCTTTTCGTTTCGTTTTGTGGGCACTGCAGGCTAAACTTCTGTCTGTATAAGTGAGATGGGAACTCATTTTCGTGAGTTCGTGACTCACGTAATACGCAATTACGTTCAAAAGGTCACGCTCAACGTAGGCGGAAGTATCAAGTCAGTGTTTACGAATGTGAGGAAGGAGGACCATACACACATATTCAAATGTCTTTGTGTCAGTTTATTGTTTAAAATGCCCATTTCGTGTGAGTATCCTGGGTCTTTTAATATTATAAAGGCTAAAAGAACATTTTTGTCAGGACAGAAGCGTGACCTTTTCAACAAAATTGCGTATTACGTGAGTCACGAACACGCATCACAGAACAGAGCAAGGCGAGCATTTGTGCTTATAAAACTTAAACTTTTTTTATTTATTTGTGAAATGCCGATGGTTTGGCTAGATAAGACCCTTATTCATCGTCTGGTGTCGTTTAAAGCCCTTTGAAGCTGCACTGAAACTGTCTTTTGGACCTTGAACCGTTTGGGTCCTGTTGAAGTCCATTATATGGAGAAAAATCCTGGAATGTTTTCATCAAAAACATTAATTTCTTTTCGACTGAAGAAAGAAAGACATGGACATCTTGGATGACATGGGGGGGTAAATTATCAGCAAAAGTTTTTTTTAAAGTGAACTCCTTTAACCTTCTGCCCCTCATCCCTGTATTTGGAATAATTAGTAAATGTTTGAATTGGAGCCTTTTGACTCAGCCTCTCCTTCAACCTGCACCACACCCGTGACAACTTAGTAATTGTGATGTGATGAATCAGTGGGATGGACGGTCCACTCCCACGTTAAGAGGCGGATACAGTATTGATATAAATAGCTGGATCATTTTATCACTGATCATATCATTTTAGTGAGTTGAATCTCAGGTTAGGAATAATGTTTGCACGAGGAATCATTGTCCTTCTCTGCGTCCTCCTAGGTGAGTAATATAATAATTTCATTTACAATAGAATAATTTCATTTACAAAACAACTGATATTAGGATGTTGCTAATTTGTCACATGAGGACCTGCGATACTCTGGTATTCAGCAACAGTCTAATTTGTTTCATAATGAGGAGTTTGATTGTTTAGTCTGCACATTCTTTAGAGTCTTAATTCATCTTTGCCAAAGTAGGACAACTGAAAAAAGCGTAAGAAGTCATTCAGACATTTGACACCAGTGTGACATAACTTCAGACATAAGTGTGATTTAAGGGATATTCACCAAAAAGACTAAAGTTAGTTTTTTGTCCAGCAAAAGACAGTAGACTTTGCATGGGCAAAACAAGAAGTTATCATGTATGTTATTTCCTCTTGCCATATCATGATAAACTTTAATCCTTGTTTTTCCTTCTTGACACAAACAGTGGCCGTATCTGATGGAGCAAGAGTGGTGAGTAAATAAAGGCTGTAAAATTGCTTTCTTCCAGGTGCAAGTAACTCAAGGTTTATTTTATTTTTGTGACCAGCCCAATTCCGGGAACTCGTCTAACATGTGCACAATGGAATATGCACCCGTGTGTGGATCCGATGGAATAACATACGGCAATGCATGCATGCTGCGTGTTGCCAGCAAGTGAGTTTAAAATACTCTAAACTGACGGTACTTTGTCACTATCAAACTTCAATATTTAATTTAATCTCTCTCTTTTTAGGGCATCAAAGACTAAAATCTTTATCAAGAAGCAAGGCCCATGCATAGATGTCGATGAACTGCTGGAGTAACACAGGAACGGCACCATGATTCAACTTGACAGATCTTCAGTGAGCTACTCATGTCTCATTCATTATGACCTGAATGTGTAATGGTTTAATCCATAAATAAATGTTGCATATTGAAGCTTCTCTGTTTGTTTCTTTCTATCAAATCCCGAAAGAAATATTAATAATCAATCATAATTTGTTATAACTGATTATGAATATTTGGATTAGTTAATAGAATTAACATAATGTATTAAAAATAATATTACAATCAATTAACCTGTTTGTGCCATGAACACTCAGCTTTAATTGTTTATTTATTCTAAGAAATGTACATTTCTGGGGTATGGGAAATGTCTTTCTTACTGTACAGTACTATTCAGAGCCTGAAGCCAAAATCTATGATTAGGGACTCCAGTATATGAGCTTGAGACACGGACAACTTTACGTGTGACATGAACAAGAATTTATTAAAGGTTGTTTCAGTGATTTCAGTCCCAAAAATAAATGTCTAATCTTTCCTAACGATCCGCTAGCTGCCCGCCCCATAAGCAGAATGTCAAAAAAACATGTCTCTGTATGCAGCCTAGGCTCTGAGATCTGCACACAAAAACAAATGGGTACAACCACCACTCAAAACCAAAATAAAGTGTTCCAACCAATCACCGACAGAGGCGGGTTTGTTTTTGTGTGCAGATCTCAGAGCCTAGGCTGCATACAGAGTACGCGTTTTTTTGACGGCATGCTTATGGGGCGAGCAGCTAGCGGATCGTTAGGAAAGATTAGACATTTATTTTTGGGCCTGAAATCACTGATACAACCTTTAACTAGACTAAACATTTAAACTACTCTAACATACACATACATACTTGCATACAGTTTACCGAGGGAAAGAGAGCTGAAGCAGAATACAGGAATAACAAGTTCTACCAGAAAAGACGCGGGAGATAAAATTATGTAACGAAGCATTCATTTATTGGCAGCCCAGCAAGCAATTATTTGTAAAGTTCTTTGGCGTAGGCCCCGTCAATAGATCGTAATCCGAGGGTAGCGGATCAGCATCTCCTGCCTGAAGACAAAGGCAGGGGCGCAGCCGACCCCCCAGGGAAGTATAGACGGGACCATCCTGGTGGTGGTGGGGAGGGTGGAGGGTGTTGTCGCATCTGCATCTGCGAACTCAAACATGTGTAAGTACCGATCTTTTATACGATAAGAATAAGGGCGTGATTGGATAAACTTGAAGGTAACAAGAGACGCAGTAATTAAGTCTTCCTGGAAGAACTTATGCTAAAGCTTTCATTTATTGCATGGTTTGAAATTCAGCAGATCATCAGCCTTGAGAAAACCATTAGTTTAGTTCTAACACACCCTCCTTTAAAAGGTGTAAGGAAACTTAACGTATCAAATAATGAGACTGAGTTTGATAATTGCATGTCTCGCCCATTTGAATAAAAATGTCCTGATGCAATTTGTTGAGGCTCCAGTTGATCTTTGCTGGTGTGGTCTTGATGAGAGAGTTACAGTGTGAGTCAGAGGATCTTTGGTGAATGGAAAGACGAGGCCGCAGCCTTGGGGGTCCTTAGAGAACTTCTAGTTCAGCATCTTCACATTAGGATTTCAGAAAGGGTCTAAGAGAGTAAGAGGCGTGATCTTGTGATCAGTGATTTTTAAAGCGTGAAGATGTCACACCCTCTGGAGTGTGGTTTAACAAAATAATCTTCAAGATTCTTATAATACTAATGTGTCACAAAGTTAGCAAAATGTAATGTAAATCAACAAATGGGGGGGAGTTTATAGAGACTAAACATGTTACACATATGATTTTGGTTAACCATATTATTGTAGTGTGTCGTCATTGGGTGATCACATGACTGCTTTGAGTGCATTCACCTGGAAAAAGGAGTACAGAAAGGGACTTTAAAAAGAGGTGTGGGGCGAGCGGGCAGGTGCTGAGGTGGTGACTTGTGGAAATCGTTTTGGCTGTCTCTCGGGGATAATAGGTCCTCCGGAGATGAAGATAGTTAGTTAGTTAGCTGCCTAGCTGGTGAGAAAGGGGAGTTAGATGGGGGGAATTATTATAGTGTCACCAATTGACCCTTCACGTGGAGCTTGATTGACAGGTAATCATACTTCGCCATCCGCCATTTTGTCCGACAAAGCAGTCACGAGAGATATTAGATTAACATGGGAGGATTTGAACTTGAAAAACGGAGTGTACTGACGCCTTTCCGCGGCTAAAACAACATTCCTTCTTATGTTCATTCATGTTTATTTGATGCTATAAATGAACTAGAAGGAAGAGATGATCGGATCACGAGCAGCTTTAACTGATGCTCTACAGCGATCTGTCACGACACATTAGAGAGCCACAAAACGGTATTTATTGTTTAAATTTATTTAAAGGTGCCCTAGAATGTTTTTTTTTTTTTTTTTATAATGTTTCCTGGGTTACCCTTATAATGTTAGTATGTTTTTTAGATAAAAAATAATCATAATTTAGAAATAAATGGCATTTTTCCTAGCCTGCTTTTAGCCTCTGATTTGAACACTCTGTTTGAAGGGGCGTGTCTGCTGTGGGATTCAGTGTAACCGCGGCCACTGCTGTGATTGGCTGTGGGATTCAGTGTAACCGCGGCCACTGCTGTGATTGGCTGTGGGATTCAGTGTAACCGCGGCCACTGCTGTGATTGGCTGACATGCTTGCATATGAAATAGCTACGCATTACATGTGAAACTCTCTCCCGAATACTTTTACTACTGCTATTATACGTTTTTACTATAACAGCTATCGAGATTAACGAATCGTGAGATGTTTTTAAAGTATTTAGATCTATTCCCATCACATAAAATGTTGCCGTGATGAGCATTGAGCAGATGACAGTGTGTTGATCGCGAGAATGAAGATCTTATCATTGCAAAGCAGTTTCTGCACTCTCTCTGCTTTCACCAATGCAAACACGATGATGTAAATACAGTAAGAGCTTCGTTGTGCAGTAACGTGCGTCATTGATTTCATAACGAGTTTGGCAAGTGTCCAGATAAACTCGCGCTGTGTGGAAAGATTGTTCTTTGATCGCTTTCTGTATATAATTTGTTCACAATTTAAATACGATTATTTTCATCCTACTAAAAGAAACGATGTGAAGCTGATATTTTAGTCACTGGCTTGACTTACTGATGCATAAACAGTATTGAACGATTTTGAGAGAAAGATTACCTGTCTGAACTTGAACAATTACACATCAGAAAGTGTTGCTTGGTAGCTCGATCCGAGGCCAGCTCTGTATTGGCCCAAGTTGAGGAAACAGTCGGTGAAATGTTTGGAAATTTCCAGAGAAAATAAAATTAACCCATTGTTTCTTCAGAGGCTCAGATGAAGGAACTAAAAAATACTTTTGTGTTCATGTGTACATCCAGACTGAGCAACTGCCATGCTTCGGCTGCGCAGTTCCGCCTGGCATTGAGGGCTGGCATTATGCAAATATTTGGAGGCGTACATATTAATGATCCCGACTATTGCGTCACAGTCGGTATTGTGTGGAGAACCGACCGTTTTTCAGGGGTGTTTTTCATAAACGTGAATTAAATGAGAACGCGAAAACAGTCCAGTTTGAGATTCACTCTATGTCATGTCCATGCACTGAACTCTTGTTATTTGACTATACCAAGGTAAATTCAATTTTGAATATAGGTCACCTTTAAGAAAATGACCAAATTTGAAAGGTGAGACTTTGTTAAATATGTTTAATATCAAAAGTAACCGAAAAGTGACCTGGTCTGTCCTGTCTGCCAGCGTGTTGTCAGTCTCCTCTCTGCTCCGCGATGTATTTTTCACTGTGTCAGAACATGAGAGCGGCGTAGCTTGTCGGACATAGCGACAGTAACTAAGGGGGGCGGGTCTTTGCGAAGGGTCAATTACCTCGGGATACTGTCTGGCTGTCGTACACCTGCCACCGACACTCTAAGAAGAAGTCGCTGACCCGAACGACGCATGATTGAAGTTACGCTTGGAACGCCGCCCTGGGTTTGACTGACGTCCTCGGCTGAGGATACGGTTCGCTGCCTGCCCTGCACTATCCACCCCATATGGATGGGTCTTCTTGGCCCGGAGAGAGGGAAGTGTTTTTAATTTATGCATGCATGTATGAACTGTTTTGATTGTGTACAAGGACAGCGGGTCAGGGAGGGAGGTCAGAGAACTGGGATAGTTCACTAAAATGACTCGTTCAGTTTTTCTTTTCCCAAACAAAACCACATTAGACACCTCTGATATGTTAACAGGTTATTTGATTTCCTCTTGCAATATCATAAATTAATCCTTGTTGTTCTGACACAAACAGTGGCCATATCTGATGGAGCAAGAGTTCATAAGCCTACCTGATGGATCAATAGTGGTGAGTAAATAAAAGCTGTAGAATTGCTTTCCTCCCAGTGCAAATAACTGAAGGGTGTGTTTTTTTGGGGGTTTTTTTAATCTGACCAGCCTGCATGCCAGAACTTGCCTAACCCATGCCCATCGATCTTTGCTCCTGTGTGTGGAACTGATGGAATAACATACGACAATGAATGCCTACTGTGTGCTGCCATCAAGTGAGTTTAAACAAGCATGCATTTTAAAATAAAGTACTGAAGGTTTAAAAATAGTATGTTACTTTCAAACTTTAATATTCAATTTAATCTTAACTCCCTCCCCCTCTTTTTCTTAAGGGCATCAAACAGTCAAATCTATATCCGTAACCAAGGCATATGTTTCGTGTGACACCATGATTCATCTTGACAGACCTTTAGTCAGCTACTCTGGTCTCATTCATTATGACCCGAATGTGTAATGATTAAATGTAAATAAACTGAAGCTTATCTGTTTTCTCCCTCAAATCTTGGAAAGACACAATAAAATAGGTGAATATTTATTTGGAAAGAGGCGCCCAAACCATATCAAGAGCAGAATATCATAAAGGGTCTGGGCTTTTTTTTCTTTTTTTTTTTAGTCATGTTAGATTCATTTTATCTGCAGCCTCGACGCTATCAGTTGGAAACTGAGACTGTGTACCATAACACTCAGTTGTATTAAAGAAGGGTCATATTTCTACACAAGATAAAGCAGATTCGTCCACGATGGCCAGGCTATCCAGTCATAGACTCAAGATCAACCTCTACCTTATATGGCATATTAACAGATATAACAATAGCTGTCAGATGTTCAAATGTATGTGTGTCGAGTGTATAAGTGTGTCCAAGGCTTAGTTCTTGTTTTTGAGTCTATGATGTGTAGATAACAACGGAAAAGTTACACAATTATCATCCGATCGTGGTTGTATCTCTCTATTAGTGTTACTTGATCTTAGTGCTGCATTTGACACAATTGGCCACAACATTCTTTTAAATAGACTAGAAACCTATAAACAAATGTCTGTAGAGAAGCGTTTCCTGGACTCAAGTGAATAAGTTTGAGGTGCTCTTTGGATAGAAAAAAATACATGTAGAAATCATCAGGAACATCCAAGGCACTCTCTTTAGAAAAGTTAAAAAGCCTTTATTTCTATGGCTTGGTCATAATCAACACTATTAAAAAAACTCCGACACGTTTCGGCATACAATCCTTCGTCTGGGAGTCACTACATTTCAAAAAACAGGAAGAGCCTTATAAGGTCTCAAACCACCAATCAGAAACCTCCATTTGGCAAATGACAACAATAGGTTCAGAATTGTAAGATAATAACAAAGGCCACTAGATGGCCTCCTTGAAGCTAAGTAGAATATTAGTGAAAAAACACATCAAAGTTACAAGAAATGCATATATCACTACAAAAGTACAAGAAAAAAATCAAATAGAAAAATACCACAACGTTTAGAGAAAAACACTCAGGTCAAGTTCTTCGTTCAGGCCTGGATATTTGATCGCCTGCAGTTTATCAATCCAGAAACTTTCTCTCTGGTTAAGTAATTTTTGCCTGTCCCCTTTTCTTACTGATAGTGGGACTTGGTCAATTCCACAATTTTTTAGACTAGAAACCTATGTTGGCATTAGTGGAATTGCACTAGCATGGTTTGAATCATACTTATCTGACCGTTAACAGTTTGTAGCAGTAAATGAAGAGATGTCTTATCGATCACAAGTTCAGTATGGCGTACCACAAGGCTCAGTACTAGGACCACTGCTGTTCACTCTGTACATGCTACCATTAGGAGATATCATTAGGAAACATGGAGTTAGCTTTCACTGTTATGCCGATGATACTCAGCTGTATATTTCTTCAAAACCTAACGAAACTTACCAATTTACAAAATTAACGGAAAGCATAGCTGATATAAAAATTGGATGACTAGTAATTTCCTACTACTAAATTCTGAAAAAACAGAGATTCTAATTATTGGACAAAAAACTTCCACACGTGATAACCCAGAATACTGTCTAACACTTGATGGCTGCTCTGTTAAGTCTTCGTCATCGGTTAGGAACCTGGGTGTGCTCTTTGATACCAATCTTTCATTTGAAAATCACGTGTCTAGTATCTGTAAAACTGCGTTTTTCCATCTTAAAAATATATCTAAATTACGCCATATGCTCTCATTGACAAATGCGGAACAATTAGTTCATGCGTTCATGACCTCAAGGCTAGATTATTGTAATGCTCTACTGGGTGGTTGCCCTGCACGCTTAATAAACAAACTACAGCTAGTTCAAAACGCAGCCACTCGAGTTCTTACCAGAACCAGGAAATATGACCATATTAGCCCGGTTCTGTCAACACTGCATTGGCTCCCTATTAAACATCGTATAAATTTTAAAATATTGTTGATTACTTACAAAGCACTAAATGGTTTAGCTCCGCAGTACTTGAGCGAGCTCTTAACGCATTATAGTCCTTCACGTCTCTTGCGTTCTCGAAATTCCGTCCAGTTGATAATACCTAGAATATCTAAATCGACTGCTGGCGGGAGATCCTTTTCCTATTTATCACCAAAACTCTGGAACAGTCTTCCTACCATTGTCCGGGAAGCAGACACACTCTGTCAGTTCAAAGCTAGACTAAAAACACATCTCTTTGACCCAGCATACACATAATACATTATAGACTTCTATAATTCAATGTTAGGCTGCATAGATTAGGTCAGCCGGAACTGGGAACACTTCCCTTAAATCCAGATGTACTCGTTACATCATAAGAAGAATGGCATCTACGCTAATTTTAGTGTCTGTGTTTATCCCGAGGTTTTCCCGCAGCCTGCCGGATCCAGGCCGTATCCAGATCTGACGAAGGAGATTCGCCTGGACCCGATGACAATGCAGTGCTGAAGTGTCAACTATCCTCTCCCTATGGAGGATCCCTTTCCCACTCTACAGATAAAGCGTTGTTGAAAATCCGGTTCGCGCACCCCGAAGTGATAAAATAAAACAAAATTCTCTATCAAATGTATAGGCAAGACCAGTAGTTTGTTTAGGCATGGTTTGTAGGGAAATTACAAACCCGCGCACATATATTCAAACGAATATAACTATAGAATCAATTTTTAATGCGCATGTGAACGCATGTGAACGCCATCAGGTCACAGGTTCGCGTTTAAAGTCTGTTTAGAGAGAACGCCGTCGTCTTAGTGGCCCCTAATGTAATAACAAATGATAATTTTGCTGGAAGTGAATCAATCAAAACTAACTTTAGCTGGAAACAACATTACTCAAAAATCGCTATAAAGCCAAAACAATCTCTGTTACCGTAAATTGTATGTTTATCTCTGTAAAGCTGCTTTGAAACAATTTACATTGTTAAAAGCGCTATATAAATGAAGATGACTTGACTTGACTTGACTTGGTGCCCTGGTGGCCTGTATACAGTAGCCAGCACAAATCTTAAACGTGATTTATCATTTACACTATATATTGTTACATTAAGCACCAACACTTCAAAATAATTATATTTGAAACTAGACTTCTTAGTAATTTAGAAAATATTAGCCTACTATAAATTACAGCAACACCTCCCCCTTTGCCTTTCAGACGAGGCTCATGTTTATAACAGTAATCTTGCAGGGTGCACTCATTTAAAGTAATGTAATCGTTTGGTTTTAGTCAGGCTTCTGTCATACACAGCACATCTAGGTTATAGTCTGTAATCATTTCATTAACAATAAGTGCTTTTGAAATAAGCGATCGGCGCAACTCTCTCAAGCTGTATGAACAGCAAACTCAATATAGGCGCATCTCTTTGAAAAGCTGTGAAAACAGCTGTTTAAATGCTCTTAGAGATCGCGACCACCGCTGGAGCGCCGTCACACCAACATCGAAACAGAGGCTTCTTCCCGAAGTACACTCGCAGACCTAAGGAAGACATAAGTTCCCTTAGGGAACCTAAAAATGTGATCCATTTGGCCGAAAGTGCCCGATGAAGTGGACTTCACTGGGTCTTCTACCATCTGAATTGAGATTTTAATCTTAAGGGAGTGAACAAGATCCGTGTGAAGGGCACTGCAAACAGCACATGGAATAAGGGAACATGGATACATCACTTCACAGGAAGTGGAGAGGAAAACTTACCCAACAATGGAGGTCAAAGGAGGGACAGAAAGCTCTCAGATTTCATTAAAAATATCTTCACTTGTGTTCTGAAGATGAACAAAAGTCTTACTGGTTTGCAATTATATTCTGCTGAAATGAACGAAATGACGAAAAAGATTAATTCATTTTGCTGAATGAGATTCAAAGATCTGAGTCAGTAAAATGATCCGAACTTCGCACTACTGGTGTGTGTGTCTGTGTGAGTTAAAAGGAGATGCTAACACAGTGTGCCGGGAGCAGCAGCTCATTTGCATTTAAAGGGACACACACAGAAACAGGGCATTTTTGCTCACCTAAAGTGGCAATTTTAACATGCTATAAAAATATATCTGTGTGGTATTTTGAGCTAAAACTTCACACACACACACACACACACACACCAGAGACTTATTTTATATAATTTTATATCTAGTAAAAAAGGCCATTATAGGACTCCTTTAATATTAGTTTTACTTATGTTTTATACCCTTCATTATTCCTGATGAAATATTGCAGTTACACTTTATTTTATGGTGTCTTTGTTACAGTGGGATTACACATTTAAGAACTGAGTAATAATAACTACATACTTACTATAGGGTTAAGATTAGGATTAGGGTTTGGTTTTGTGTTATGCATACTTTACTATTACTAGCCAACATTGCTTTTGAAACTAAGCGAATTTTCATTCTCAGTGTCAGATGGGGCTTAGGACATGGCAACCCAATCTCGCGAGAAAACTGTTTTACAAAGTGGTGATTTCATATGATTTGATTTAATATCTAATATTCATATGTAATATATATATTTTTTTAAAGTAAGCATTAAGGTCCAGTCCTAAACACAGGCCCTGTCCCAAATGGCACACTTTATATGCACTTAAAGACTTGTGGACTCACAATGGCCGTTGTGTGCGTGTGTCTGTTAAGTCCACAAGACCGGAGGGCGTCCCGTTCATAATTTTAGGTTTCATAAGGGTGCTCACGAGCTGTCGATATGCATCCACGACGCACGCTTTTGCTGAGCCGCACTGAAGCGAGCTCCACAGCAGACTTTAACTGACAGTCAAAGCAGCGTAAGTAACATCATGAAAGTGTGGACCGTGAGTGCTTATTGTGCCATTTGGGACAGGGCCATAGCCATCACTGGGTGTAAGCAGACTGTATGAAAACTTACAAATGAGATTGTTCATGTTCATACGAATTGGCCACCAATTTACCAAACGTAAAATAGTTAAAAATTTCCATGAGAGTGTGTTGGACGTGGTCAGGCTCCTAAGTTAAAGGTGCAGAAGAGATTTCTGTTGAAAGTGGATCAGAAAGAGCAGCTCAACCTCGTTTCAGCCAATCAGCAGTAGGGGGCGTGTCCACTCATGATGGGGGAGGAGAGAGAGCGAGAGAGCAAGAAAGCATTTTTTTGTTTTTCATTGTCGTTCCTTTTTCATCTTCACTTTATTTTTTCTTGAAGCATTACTTTGCTTTGCTTCAGCTATGATAACGAGACATCCACTCGTGCATTGCGTGTTTGTGCATTTTTAAAGGGAAGGGTGTGTTTGTTTGGGTTGGTTTTTAAATATCAACAGTGTTTGTCAGAAATGTCTTCCTGCACCTTTAAGGACTTGACTGAGCTCTTCTAGTTCTGGTGTGACGGGCTCACACGACGGGCGTGAGTTTTGCTCTATTACATCTGTTTTTTTTATAGTCATCATATTTATATTACCACAAGAACTCAGTTCATTATAGATATTTTAGAATCGCTTTACACATAATGCAAAATCGAAGATATATAAAGAGAACTTTTTGGTCTCTGACAAGAATGCCAGCAAACATAGATTCCCTTTCTATTTTAAAAGTTATACTTCAGATTACAATACCCTTTGTTTTATTCAGATAAGGATTATTATATACAAAATACAACAAGCTCCTTCAGGGATCAGGGTGCTCTATAATAAGTTATGTAAAGTCATTTATTATACAATTATAAAATGATTGTTTCTGGGCAGAAGATAAAGTGCTGCTTTATACCAAACCCTTCCAAGCTTTTTTAAGGTAATAACAGATCCTTTCCTTCTTCGTCCATTCTGTAGGTTTTTCTAAAACAAAGAAGAATAGATAACACAATTATTAGAAACATTTCTGACCTCATATTAAATAAAAAAAAACAGAACCACTTTATGCACTTAGATTTAAATTAATCATTGTAAACAGTACATAAATATTTATATTTAAAAAATACCTGCATACCTCCGGCCCCTTAAAGTAACTTAAAATGTAGTTTTACATTCCTATCTATAATGCTACAAATGCTTACGACAGCCCTGCTTTTGCTTAACATTATCAAAATGATTCCAGTTCGCATGGATCCGAGGAAATGACTAGAAATTCTGTATTATGCAGGCCAGACAAGTAATTTGGTGATGTCACTTTGTAAATTAAGACTACACGCCTGCGGAAATATATATTCAAATGCGCATATCTATAGATGAACACGTAATAAGCATTTGCACACATCAGCGTTTTCACAGATTCACGTTTTTGAAGTTTACATGGAGATGATAACGTTCTTCTACATTTTCAAAACTTGCACCCAGAAACCTGTTTCAAAGTTTGCGTTCTCGAGCCGCCAAACACTGTTATCGTGCAGATGAACGGCCAGAACGCATTAAAAGTTTTCTGTTTTCTGTAAAACGGTGTCGTGTAAGCGGCCCCTAAGTTAATAACTAATGATCTTTGCAATGGAAGTGAATCAATGAAATACTAACTTTAGCTGGTGTAGGGTTACAAATTTATTAAAATGTTTAATTTAGGTTCCAATACTTAACTAAGGTAAATTATGTCACAAACCTGCCGGTTCCTGTCTGTCCTGATCTCTCTATTGTAAGTTAAATTGATCAGAGCACTGAGACTACAACCTTTTGTCATTGAATGGTCTGGCTGATTAGATTGGTTTCTATGCATTCGAATCACACTGTTATGCTGATGAGATCAGGGCTGGGGAATTTCCAGTAAGAGTTAAACCCTGCTCTTTATTTACATGCTTTGTTTCAGAGTGTCTCCACCTCTATGTAACCCTTCCCCTTGAAAGGTATATCAACTACAATGTATACTGCCTTAAGCCTTGTTTATACTCGACGCGTCCGCACGAGCGCGAAGGTGCGCGCGGCAAAAATGACGTAATTGCGGTGTGGGCGGTCGTGCGCGTTGGGTGCGCAAAACCCCATTTCGCCTGGCGGTGTGCACGGCACTTTTTGTAACATCGCGCGCGACGCTGCATCCGAAGATGAACGACTTCGAGCCGAATCTGGCCGGGCATGTATGTCTCACCGCACCGGCACCCAGTTTGTGCGTCTTAAATTAGTTTCTTACATTTACAAAATGAGCATATAGCAAACATAAGCCATTTTAATAAAAATAAAGTTCCATGTTTTATAAAATGTCCATTAAACTTAATTAAATGTTTAGTGAAATAAGAAAATATTTAAAAGATCGTTAATTGAGTTGTATAGCCTACATCCTACATACGTTTTTATATCCACATATTTTGTTCTAATGTCACAATAATAATCTCAGGGTTTACTGGATTTTACACAATTCTTTTTGTAGTGTTATTGGTGGTGATGTACTAAAATAAACATTGTCACGTGTGGACCTTTCTTCTTCTCACGTTGATTCCTGATGGTTAAGAGGACAATTACTTGAGTCGCCCCCTGTTGTTTCACAGAATAGCACAACGGCGAGCGCGTCGAGTATAAACGCCTCGTCCGTTTGGAGAGGTGCGCGCGCAGTCAGTGGATACTCGCCCTCTTGCGGACGCGTCGAGTACAAACAAGGCTTTAAGCAGACTTGGCTAAGATTTTTGGACGAAGCAGACTTGACGAACGAGGACTGCAGCTACCAACAGCTCAGGTTTCTTAATAAAGAACTCTGCTTAAAAGATACAGCCAAGTCTCCTGGTCTTCGCTTCTGAGTTCCTACACTTTAGAAGAAAAAGTTCACAACACTGGACAATATCTTTATTTTAGAGCTGCTGTAAAGCCAAACAATCTGTTACTTTAATTTCCTATTGTCACTGTAAAGCTGCTTTGAGACCATCTATATTGTTAAAAGCGCTATATAAATGAAGGTGACTAATAATATCTGCGGTCATAAACCGCACAGTTTCAAAAGTAATTTTGGTCTCACCTGCTGATCTGATCTCCTCCATGCCTGAAGCCTCTGTTGGCAGCGGGATGCTTTCCGAAACGGATAAGATCCCATCGCTGGACTCCTCAAGGTTGAGTGTGTGTGCCGAGTCGTCACTGGACTCCTCAAGGTTGAGTGTGTGTGCTGAGTCGTCGCTGGACTCCTCAAGGTTGAGTGTGTGTGTCGAGTCGCCACACTGAGCTTCTGTAGAGTCTGTTAGAGACACAGAAGTCTCCACTGTGTCCACAACACTGCAGAGCAAGGGCAGCTTCACCGCCTTACAGGCTCTCCGGAAGAATGATCGCGTCTTCTTCCAACTCATGCCTTTGTCAATCTCACTCTTCTGCTCCACATTGTCCTCAAGTGTAGTGATATTGGTTCTGGTCTTGTGTAGACTCTGGCTATCTGAAGCCCCAATGGTCTCGACAGGCACTTCACCAGGCAAAACAAAGTCCGAACACATGCTGTTTGAACGGCTCTGAACGCCAAGGGTCTCTATCCGCTGCTCAGAGATGCAGGTGACGTCTGAGCCAGGTGTAGTGTCTTCTCTCTGTGTTTGTGGAGACTCTAAACCCACGTAATGTGTCTTAGAGGGAGGCAGAAAAGCCTCCACTGAGTCCTGAGACTCCTGATAGCAGCAGCGGAGGAAGCCGTTCTCCACAGCCTTCTGGGCACGACGCAAGAATACATGGATTTCATCCTTGTGGGGACTTGTAAGTTTTTCTAAAATTAAAGAAAACAACTATTGGAAACCTCTCTGACCTCAGATGAAATTTACATTTATTCATTTAGCTGACGCTTTTATCCAAAGCGACTTACAATTGCTATATATGTCAGATGTCGCACGCTTCTGGAGAAACTAGGGGTTAAGTGTCTTGCTCAGGGACACATTGGTGTCTCACAGTGGATTCCAACCCGGGTCTCTCACACCAAAGGCATGTGTCTTATCCACTGCGCCATCACCACCCGCCCGAAATGAAAATAACCGAAATGAAAATAACATTTACTGTAATATTCATATGGTCATTCTTGTCTTTGAGCGCCACTGACTTCCATTCATGCATGCAAATGCAGGAGGAAATTTTGCATTCCGCATACTAAAGTTCAAGTGTGGTTATACTATAAAGATAATGTGCTTCCCTGCTTTTACATGCGACAGGGTTACAGTCAAGTAACCAGAGACGTTCCCTTTCAAAAGCTACACTCAATGCTGTGCTTGATTTAAGCGCTTTGGGAACGAGAAAACCCACGCCGCCGCACTGTAGGTATCTGGACCCCTTACAGTTGTGTAGTGTGTGCTCACAAGAACACGAAGGTCTCAGACATGAGCTTTTGATGTCGACTCAAGGACATGAGAGCCCGGAGTGGCGTGAACATCCAAACTATAAAATCTTATGAATGTGTAAGGAGAGGACCAGCCTGCCGCATACACAAAACATGCTGCGAACCAAAGGGATCACCGTGGATGCAGATGCCATGAGACCTAACATTCTTTGATACTGAAGAACAGTGAGATCTTGGCCTAGCCTGACTTTGCTTAGGGTATCGTGAATGGCCTCGATTCGAGTGGGAGACAGCTGTGCCCGCATCGTGATCGAATACCATACGACCCCTAAGTATGTTGTTCTCTGAGTTGGAGAAAGAACGCTCTTCTGGTCGTTGAGTCTCAACCCTAGAGAAACCAGATGAGCTAGGACAATATCTCTGTGTTGTAATGCTAGCTCTTTTGATTGTGCTAGTATCAGCCAATTGTCGATATAATTCAAAATGCGGATAACCTGGAGTCGCAACGGAGCCAGCGCTGTATCTATGCACTTTGTGTATGTGCGGGGTGATGAGGCTTGGCCGAATGGAAGAACCCAATATTGGTAAGATTCGCCCCCGAAAGCGAACCTCAGGAACTCCCTATGTTGTGGCAGTATTTCTTAGGGCTGTGTATCACCAACAATGTCACGATATGATACGCATCACGATACTAAAGCAACGATACGATACGTATCACGATATCAATTTGGAATTTAAATTTCTTTTGAGCTGAGTTTAATAGCAGTAATTTCTGTTTATTGAATAACCAGTGTTATAACAGTTGTGATAACTGAAAAACAATTTAGTTTTTTTGTCATTAAATAAACAATGAGTTAAATAAATAAAAAAGTTTAGAATGGCTCATCCTTCTGCTTTTAAAGTCTGCCTCAATAACTGAAATGACAATTATAGTGACACTGAAGCATGTCTACACTGCTCAATGACTAAAAACTTAAAACATTCCATAAAAGCAAAAACAGTAACAACTAAATTTAACTTAGTTTTCTCAAACTCTTTTAAACACCTAGGATTTACCAGGTCTTAAGTGTTGGAATGTGCACCAAACAAAGTCATTTCTTCTTCGTTGAAATCAATTTAAATTATTACATTTTCAGATTTTTATGCAGAAACAACAATTGATTGACATGCTCAGGACTCAGGGTTAAAAGAGCGACAGCAGAATATCTCGCTTAACTTCATCATACAACCGGAGAATTGCCGTTTCTGTTAAAAACGTTTATGCTTATTTAAGACATAACCAACTGTGTTAAGAGGATACTTACCAAGACCGAAATTTCTGACATCATTTTGCGTGTTTTAGTCTGTTAAAGCTATATAATCTCGCGAGCTGTATGTGAGGCGGCTTTACTCCAGTCTATGTAGGCCTATGCACGCAGAGAAAACCAACTCTCAGAGAGCGCGCAAGTGCTGAATAGTTTAAAATCGTTTGAATGTTTAAACTGTTAAGACTTAAAGACGTGCAAATGGGAAACTTTAGTCACGATGCAATGCTGGCCCGATTAAGCAGTGAATATTCCGTCATGTCCCGACTCCTAAATGCGAGCGTGTAGTTGCACCGGCTGCAGCGCTTGACGCTTGCCTTGAGCAGCCGTTTTGAGAGACGAGAGAGAGAAGACGCAGCACCATTGAACTCATGCTGTTTGTGAAATTGCGTCTCGCAGAAAGTTTTTAAATTACTGATTTGATTTTATAATCTGTGTGGATTAATTTACTAATACAACCTACATGCTAAAGTGAATCAATGTTTGCGGGAATTTCTCGCATTATAAGTGGGAGAGCTGCGGGAATGATTAAAATTATGCGCAATACCCACAATCCCGTGCCGAAATTCGAAATTCGAGAAATATCGTTGTATCGATATTCTGAGCACAGCCCTAGTATTTCTACATGAAAGTATGCGTCCTTGAGATCGATCGTGACGAACCAATCGTGATGTTGAATTTGCAACACGATCATCTTGATAGTTAGCATCTTTAACTTGAGCGCCTTGACTGAGCGATTCAAGCCTCAAAGATCTAAAATCTGACTTCTTGGGAACCAGGAAGTATCTGCTGTAGTAACCTGACTCTCTCTCTGGAAGGGGAATATGTTCAATGGCCCCTTTGACCAGAAGAGACAGCAGCTCTTGTGACCGCCTGCTTTGGTTTCACGGTAGTGGAGACCACGCCGTTGAAACGTGGTGGACGACGAGCAAATTGGATTCTGTAATCTTTTTCTACTGTCTTTAGAACCCATGCAGAAATACCTGACATTAGCTTCCATGCTGCCAGTTTCTCTTAATGGGTATCAATTTTGATACTTCCCTCTGAGGAGATGTTGAACACCCAACATTTCGGCGGAAACCGCTGTCCCCTGAAACACCAGAGGTTTCGTGAGGTATCGGGAAAAGTCGGGTAGATTTACTTGCCCCGTCCCGAGGGGGGCTACCCCCACAGGGCTGAGCGCAAGACCATCAGGACTTTTTCTTTTTGGAGATAATGGTCCTGAGGTCTTGCCTTTTTTGGAGGCTGCTGAGCACGACGAGCCGGTCCCCAGTCTCACCACACTTTGTTTTTGTGCCTCGCGTTTAGAAGGACCGGGGCGAGGCTGGGTGGCCGCCAGCCCCTCCGCCTGAGTGTGGCGAGAAAGGAATTGCACGAAAGCTTCCTCGTGTTTCTTCACCTCCCGAAACCTGCTGACGACTGTGTTCATCGAGTCGCCAAACAGGCCGGAAGGTGAGATTGGGGCATCAAGCAGGAACACTCTGTCCCTGTCCTTGATGCCCGTGAGGTAGAGACCTGCGCGGGACACAATTTTCAGTCCCGCTCCCGCAGTGTTCAGTCCCGCTCCCGCCCGCTCCCGCAAAGATTTGTCATTTTTAGTCCCGCTCCCGCCCGCATCTGTGATATTATGTCCCGCTCCCGCCCGCAAATGCCCGCAAGACGGCAGACAGGATGTTCACTTTCTGTCTCACGAAAGGTCTATAGGGGGAAACATGCGTACGCACTAATTCTTGATAAAGCTTAAAGCTTGGTAGGCTAACATATTTATTGGTAAGCCTGCATATGTTCAACCATACAAAACATTAAATAGGCATCAGTAACTAACGGCAACAAAGATAAACATTAATCGGCACAAATACCAATAGGCTTAATTATCGTGTAGCCTAACATAAAAACAGCCTTAGGTTGTAACCAAAAACAAAAATATAAAATATATTCGATGAGGTAATATTATTATCTATCTAATATATATAATTATATATTAGATGTTCTGGTCACATTATAGGCTAGCCATGAACATTCGTAAAAGACTAAAAAACTATTTGGGCTTTGAGCTCAGTGAAGGTGTTAAACTGAAAACAGCCTGTGCATACCTTTTAATAAGAATAATAATAATAATAAAAACTCAGCAGGTCGCTACCAGCATGTCTAAATGAAAATGATCAAAATAAAGGTAAAAGAAGCAGCTGCTGCTTAGGCTAGAGGCGCTGTTCCTCGTCCATGCTGTCTATTTTGAACTTGAAGCTTTTGAATTCGAACACGGAGCAGCGGGAAGGACGTCTCTAAAACAAGTGTGCGTGAGATTAGGCCCCGCCCTACCCCAAACGACAATATCCACAAGTTTTGGCTGCTTAAAACGTTTTTATTGCTGCCAAACAGAATATCCCTCACAACTACAAATTATGTACGCTTCTTTAATCATTTATTTTACTTTACACTCATATTTAAAGTCCCCGTGAACCGGAAGTTGCAAACGACTTTTCTCCAGTGTTGTGACGTATTTCCAAGAGAAACGGAATACTAAATGAGGCAAAATGGTGGGCGTGGCTTTTTTCTCAACTAGCACCTGATTGGATCTAGAAAAGTAGGTGTTTTCATTCAGCCTGTCTACTGTCAGTTGGAGGGGCGTGGTTACGGATGTTAAGAAGACGCCCAAACCGTGAAACCTACGTCATCAGGAAAGGTCCTCCAACGCAGAGGGGAGGGGAAATTTCAGATTTTGATTAAAGATTACGAAGCCAAAAAAATTTTTTGTGTGGATTGACTTGCATGGATGAATTGTTCACCACAAAACGATCAATTTAGGCAAACAAAGTAAGTATGGTCAATTTTGAATTCATGGGGACTTTAATTTGTGGGAGTGCGGCGTAGGCTATCATCCCTCCCGCCCGCACCCGCAAGTGCACCTCCATCATTCCGCCCGCTCCCGCAATGACCTTTCAAAATTTGTCCCGCGCCGCACTGTTTTGCGTCGCGACCCGCGGGTCCCGCGGGACTCCCGCGGGAGTGCAGACCTCTACCGTGAGGTTCAGCCACAGGTGCCTCTCTCTCGCGAGCCGTTTGCTTGGTCGCACGGAGAGACTGATCTGTGGCTCGACAAAGCTCCGTGAATGCCTCCTCGACGATTGTACTACCCGCACTCAGGTCCTTCAGCAGGTCAGCTGTAATACCGGCATGGTGTGCAGCGCAGCCCCAGCATGACCTGCCACTTGAAATGCTTTCGGTCTCTTTAACGATGATGCCGAACCAGGTCAGAGATAGCTCTTCGACCTGTGGCGATACTGTTGTTGTGGTTACTCCCCTTGACCACCAGACAGAACATTTTATCTGCACTCAAAGCGCTTTACATAGAAGGGGGGAATCTCCTCAACCACCACCAATGTGCAGCTCCACCTGGATGATGCGACAGCAGCCATATTGCGCCAGAACGCCCACCACACACCAGCTTACTGGTGGAGAGGAGACAGAGTGATGAAGGCAATGAATATATATATGGGGATGATTAGGAGGTTATGATGGACAGAGGCCAATGGGCAAATTTGTCCAGGATGCCGGGGTTACACCCCTACACTTTAAAAAGGACATTCGATTTTTAATGACCACAGAGAGTCAGGGCCTTGGTTTAATGTCTCATCCAAAGGACTGTGCTTGTTACAGTATGGTGTCCCCATCACTTTACTAGGGCGTTAGGACCCACACAGACCACAGGGTGAGCGCCCCCTGCTGGCCTCACTAACACCTCTTCCAACAGCAACCTAGTTTTCCCAGGAGGTCTCCCATCCAGGTACTGACCAGGCTCAGCCCTGCTTAGCTTCAGTGGGCAACCAGTCTTGGGCTACAGGGTGATATGGCTGCTGTAGAAACCTGTCTTCCAGCTTAGAGCTTTTGGGGGTCTCTTGTTCGCGTGGCCAGTCTATTTGTAAACTGTCCACCGCGCGAGTTACCACCTCGAGTGATTCCTCAACCGCCTTTTCATCACATGAGGAACGCTAAGAGGTAGGTAACTCGCAATTCAAACTGGATTCAGGAGATTTGTTATCCTCTGCATGAGCCGAAGAGGCGCCGGGGCGCGCTTCGGGATCATGCTAGAGGACGTGGATCTGGAGAGAGAGCGAGCGATATGGACAAACCCGTTCAGATCCATTCACGAGCCCCACGATGGAATGGTGGGTGCTTGCCCTTGGAAATAGGCGAGACGAGCACGTAATATTTTAACTATAAACAACTCACAATGCTTGCACTCGCCTCGCTCTGACGCAAGGGCAGCATGCTCTTCCCCCAAACATAAAAAACATTATTGGTGTGTGCCTCCGTGTTCAAGCCCTATGGCTGAATCGGACACACGTTTGTTTTGTAGATCGTACATATTTTTCTTTTTTTGCTTCTTTTTCTCTCGCTTGTAAGATTGAGTGAAGATTAAAAAAAGAGAAAGGATTTTCTGCGAACTGCCTGCAAAAACTAACTCCTACCAGAAGAAATAGAGAGTTTTTCAGAGTTTGAGTAGCACACACACACACACCACAGTATGGTCTGAAGACAAAAGACCTGCGGATGCGCATGTGGCACATCTAATTATAGCCTCCTACGATCGCGCATTCCGACGACGTCACTGCACGAGGCTAAAGTTCAGTCGATTCCATTGATGGGTTAGCCTGGGAAAACCCAGACCACTTCCGGCAAATTTAGATTTGCTCTGCAAGTAGGTCTGGCAAAGAGCTCATTGAAGTCCATTTCCAATCCGTCGAAATCGCGGCACCAATCAGAAACGTTGGGGCGGGCTTTACACGATGACGACAGCACAGCGACGGTGAAGCAGATTTTTTACATTTAGAAAGATGGATGCCGCTGTGGAACTATGTGTGACGGTTATAGTTGAACACCATCATTAGAACTCTATAACCGCCAAAACCATCTTATTAAAATATTTTTTTTTACAAACATTTATCATAGAGAATGTTTAAATACTAATATCAGCTTACGAGGGAAACGGAGGCGGAGTTAGTGGTGCGATCGGAGGCTGCTACTGCTGGAGATGATTCGGGAGAGGACTGTGCACCTTTACCGATCAGAGCGCGCGCTGACACGGAGTAAGCCTTGTTTATACTCGACGCGTCCGCACGAGCGCGAAGGTGCGCGGGGCAAAAATCACGTGTTCGGTGCGCAAGACCGGCAAGACCCCATTTCGCTTGCCTGTGTGCACGGGTAACAGCGAGCGCGGCGCCGCATCCGAGGATGAACGACTTCAAGCCGAATCTGCCCGAGCCGTACGTCTCACACCACCGGCACCCAGTTTGCGCGTCTAAATTGCAAAGTTTTTTTTGTTAAGGTTTTGTTTACTGTGTGTGATTTATTCAATGGAAAGCACATTCACTTCCAGTTGTCTTGCTGTTAATTTTAAATAAACGTAGAGCAAGTAGCTGATCAGTGTCTGCTCGTTTATTCATACTAAGTTGTTCCATAACAGACGAACGTCGCTCTGCATACGTCATCTCCTTAAGCGCTCTGATTGGTTTTAGGTCTATCCAATTGCTCCAAGAGGCATTTGAGCTACGTCCGTTGGTGACGCCCCTCTGGAAATGATTTGTCTATGAAGCTTTGCCAGACCCTAACTCAGTTACAACTGAGAATGGTCTGGTTTTAACCAGGCTATTGATGGGTTGCACTATATTCACAGCTGGTCACGCTCAAAAGCGTTCCCAAAGCACTTAAATCAAGCGCAGCATTGAGTGTAGACCATTTGAATGGGAACTGTAATGATAGCTTTAGCGTTCACACCAACACACAATAATGCTTTGGTTTTCTTTTTTTATATAAGTGCGGATTGCGGTTATGTAGTCTGTCACTTTAAATGCTCGAGCTCTTAAAATTTAAGTGGATTCTGATTGGCTGTCAGGGTTTTTATAGCTCATCAGCTGTTTTTAACTTTCATCATCACAAAATTATTCGTTTTTTCGATAATTATTAGATAATAATTCGATAATTATTTAATCGTTTTTTGTTAAATTCATGTTTCTGGTAATCTGGAATCAGAATATTGAGAATAAGTTCCTCTTGCAGCATCTCTTCTCTTCTCTGATGACGAGGGCGGGGCTATAACCTGTCACTCACATGAGATCAGCCAATAGCAAACCACAACCATCCAATCAATTCCCCACAGACACAATCAAGCCCCGCCCACATGTGTTCTTGTTCCTGAAGCGTTTCACTCGGATACGATACAATAGAGGAGAAAAGACTAGCGCAACGTCCGCTTCATATTGACTTCAAAACTTTGTATTTATAATTACAGCGGTTTTATTGTCCTTGATGTAAACGGGCCTGGAGGATCTGAACATCACAGACTGAACTATTGGCTGCAGGTTTACAGTGTTGCGGATAAAGTGCAGTAGATTTTATGATATATTCAACATTTTGAATTTAGGTGTCTAATATAAATGCAGCACAATGCAAGCATTATCATTTTGTAAATCATATTTTCAATGTTTAATACATTTATAAATAAAATAAAAAATATTAGTGACCACCAGCAAAGACCACAGAAAATACAGAATGCTATAGAGCTCAAGGAGCAATGTTCTGTATAAATGTCTCTGTTTTGAATGTAATTTCAGTCTCACCTGTTGAGCAGTTCTCTACAGGATCCCCCATGCTTGTCTCACTGCTCTGGTCCTTCTCCTCTACACCTTCTTTAGAGGTGGAACACACTGTTATGGACATGATGTCCAATGTAGATTTGTCAGATCTGTATAGGCCTACACTCTATGGTCGGTAGAATGTGCTTCTGTTTGTGTGTGAAGACACAATCTCGTTGTTTCTCTCTAAACTGTTTTCTGTGAAGATTGATGAAGACTGTGAAGATGAATCTGCAAGTGTTGTTTATGAAGGCGCTCATTAAGACGAGTGGCGTGACGTCACTGACGCGTTCTATAATGGAACAACAGGCAAGAAGAGCATCGAAGTCGAACTGCTAACTGACGGAGCACAGGGGGAAAGGGACAACTGTGCACTAATAATGCACTGATAAACTATATAGCCTATATATATAGTAGTGTATAGTGTAGCTATAGTGGTGTTATTCTGCGGATTAATCTTCTAAATGTTTTGGGCTTTATCAATCTGATTCCTGTTAACACTTTAAGCTTTTAATGATTAAATGTGATTTGTGAAACTAAATATGAGTTTATTTGTGTGATGTGACACGTAAATGCGTCTTTATAGCACGCATTGTGTATTATCGTGCAATTTATACGCAAAAATGAGTTTTTACCATAGTTTTTACCTATGGTTTTTACGTGCATATGATAGCCTACGCAGTTTTCGCGTGCATTTGATACGCAGTTCATTTGCG
>JARWKJ010000011.1:4026602-4039102 GCA_029959095.1 Rhinichthys osculus | reverse complement strand
GAAACAAACAAAAAAATACTGTAAATAATAAAGCTGTTGTTTAATGTTATACTGCTGATTGGACAAAATGTCACGGTAAATGTCATAATTTCCAAACAAAACAAAGAAAACTTGAAAAAACAATATCTGACATTAAATACAATACCACATCGCTGTATTATATAAACCAATGATGTGTGTTGATGCAGTCCAGGTCCACATCTGTAATGGCCTCAGTCAGAAGCACAGATGTGTGTTAGTGTGGAGATTACCTTATAAGTGCAACATATCTCCAAACCCGTCACCTGTCATAATGCTTTCCTCACTTTAACACCGCACAAACAATATCATATAAAATCATATTTGTAGCACTGTGTATTAATCACTTACACATTAAAACATTCTTTCCTTTTTATCTTGAGGTCCCACTGAATTACTTCCTAATTTACACGTATGCAATAATAAATCTCAGATATGATTGTCTAATACATTAGCCGCTGCTTTAGGAACATTAAACGCTGTTAAAGGCACTCGAAGTATCTGATCAGAATTGAGACTAACCTGTGTAAATCCCCATAACCCATAAATCATCTTCAATTACATTTGGCTTCAGCTGATCTGCGTTTAAAACACGAGGTGAGAGAGATGCTACACAAAGCAAAGCTACATACACAAGTTTCGTCCAGATGTTCCCCCACAGCTAGCGAGTTTTGCACGGATAGAAAAGGTTCTCGCCCCTTCAGGGTCTGTAGGTCTTGATGACGTCCTTGATGGGTCTCCGGCAGATGGGACAGCATGCGTTGGTCTGTCTCTTGAGCCTCAGTCCGCAGTCGTTGCACAGACACATGTGTCCACAGGTGTAGATGACGGTGTCCACCTCCTGGTCGAAGCACACGGTGCACTCGCTGCTCTTGGTGCTCAGAGGGGCGTCGCACGAGGACAGGGTGGGTGAGACGGGAGGACTGAGAGGAGAGCTGGGAGCCGTCACTGAAACACAACACACAGTAAAGCTGCTGCGGTGCGAGAGAGCCTATCACAGCACAGAACGGCACTTCTGGATGTTAAAGGTGCAGTGTGTAAGTTTTAGCGGCATCTAGTGGTGAGGTTGTGAATTGCACCCAACAGAAGTTACGCTGGCCGACAGGAAGTGATGTCGTCGTCTGAGACAGCAGAGAGTAGCCAGTTCAGCAATGAGGTTTCTTTACAAAGATAAATTAAGAAATTAGTAGGGCTGTCAGTTAAACACGTTATTAAAGGCGTTAACGCAAACCCATTTTAACGGCGTCAATTATTTTATCGCGCGATTAACGGTCTTTTTGGCCTAGCAAACTTTGTAGTTTTTTTTCACATGCTTTTTGCAACAGGACGCGGCGCTGCGCTATGAAACCCATTCATTTCAATGCCTTGCGCCGCGCGAGGACGTTTTGTTGCTTCGTCGACCAAAGCAAAAGCGGATCTAGCTAGACCGGAAACAAAACAACAGGCACGCCACACACACTTGTTTAGGCCTGCGAGCCGGCCAAATAAATAGTAGGTTAACGTTACGTTTTGAGTGGATGACGAGCGCGAGAAGCCGAAATGGATCCCAATAAGATTCTGAATGGAAAGTTTACTTTTAAAAAGTTGCCAAATGGTTCCATTGACGAGACCAAAGTGATCTGTGTGTTTAGTCGTTGTGAACTGAGCTACCATCATCGCAGCACGTCCAGTCTGAAATACCACTTGATGATGGCCAAGCACACACACACACACACACACACACACACACAGCTGATGCGAATTCTCCGCCCCCTCGTCAGTATTTCTTTCACCCTTTTATTGATGGACAGTGTTACATTGTGTGAGAGATTATTTGCTCCAAGTGAGAATGTTAGTGTGAAATTGAACACAGTATATGCCAATATTGTTTTCAATAAAAAACATTTGCACAAAGCAAGCCGATCCACTTTTGCATGTTGATAAGAGCATTAAAATGAGAAAAAATAATGGGACAAAAAGAAATTAAGAGACATTTAGAACAGATAAAAATGTGCGATTAATTGCGATTAATTGTGAGTTAACTATGACATTAATGCGATTAATCGCGATTAAATATTTTAATCGTTTGACAGCACTAGAAATTAGGTTAACTTAGTTATTCAGTAAAATGATATGTTATTGTTACTTGTTCATCATTGTGTCAGTGTTTTATTCGCTGACTCTAGCAGCTTCTCATCATGAAGAACAACATAGTGACAAAACGCATGTGTCCGCTCAGGGCCACCGTAGAAACATGTGTGTGTAAGCGGACCCGCGGTGTGTGTAGAGAGAAACGCCTCGTTCTAAGCTAATAAACACATAACGCTTCATTATGTAAGGTCTTTACACACCACTGAAAACATAGTTATGTTTATGATATTGCATTTCTGTCAACAGATCCTCCTAAATATCACACACTGCACCTTTAAAATAACAAATTATTTAAATGAAACATTATATATAGCACCACAGAGGCAGAATGAGGAGCTAGCGAGCATCAGACCAAACAATGAGCAAAGACATGTGGAGACGAAAGCTGAAAGCACATATATACAATCACTTGTTATGTGACATAATTGCTTATTAGTTTTGACCAATAGGTGTCGCTAACACCAAATTGATCTGGTGTGGTCAGGGTTGGGTGACAATTACACACATAAAGTTTAGTATCAATATGTGTAATCTTTCCCGGGATACACCCTCAGGGGTAGTTTGGCATTATGCCATCACATTTGTTGATGCGGTATACAACATTTTCGGGTTTCAGTTGCGTCTATCGATATGAAATCTATACCTGACTCGAATTTGGTGGAGGAGTCAAAAGAAAAAGAAAAGTAAAAAATCAAAATGTCGGACAGGAAGTTGGGCCGACTATAGCAAGTTTGGTATCTATGACCCAAGGCATCTACTGAGAACAGTTTCATTACAATAGGCTAAATGAATCAAAAGCTATTAGCATTTTGCTAAATATCATTATAACTTTCAAACACATTTTCAAATTTTCACACAAACATGTTCAAATTTGAGATCAAACAGAAGAGCGCTGGCGCTTGCAACGCCAAGGTCATGGGTTCGTTTCCCAGGGAAAGCAAGAGCTATTAAGAATGTAAATGTGTACCTTGAAAATGCAATGTAAGTCGCTTTGGATAAAAGCATTTGCCAAATGCATAATTGTAAATGTAAAGTCTCGAAAATTCTTGAGTAGCTTCAGGGCACAGTGACACTTACCCAGTTTTGTAACGATTTGCTAATGCGTACGTAAAACATAGCATTTTACAGCAAAATGCCCAAAATGGTTGATATGGGAAAATGAGATATGCATAAAGCATTGCAGCCTGATCTTTAGGGTGTTCTGCACGGTTGCTAGGGTATTGCTCTGTGGTTGCTAGGGTGTTCTAACTTGTTCCCATTTTACACCTGGTAAGATGCGTTTTGGTGATCGGATCACAAGTGACACTAAATACAGGTGTGAACGGGGTCTAAATGCATAAACATTATGGGAAGCGATCTAGCCAGACGGGATTTAAACTTCGTCGGCTGGAGACCTGAGTTTGGTTAGATCGAAATATCTGGGAAAAAAACACACATTGACCCTCCCCTCGAAGAAATCAGGACAGAAGTGGATGAAAGTGGACAAAAGAGACAGACTAAAACACCAGGTGTGAACGGGAATGAGTGTCCCTCGCATACTTGTGATCCGATCCACCAAAACACACCAGGAGTAAACAGGGCCAATAGTTGAGCAATAGTGAAAGTGATGCGTGGCTCAGCGTGGCTGAAGTTTTTAATGTCGAAATTTGCTGGTGAAACACGTAATGTTTAAAAACAAACTTCTACAGCTCTGCTAAAGTCACGATGAAAAGGAAGTAGCGACAGATCTTTTATCCTGTATTGTGACATGCAAACAGAAAAAGAAATAAGTATAGGGCGGGACTTGGTTATGTGCATTGGCTGTTGATTGGATGTTGAGATGTGGGCGTGGCTCTCAAGATGAGTTTAAGAGGAATCAATGAGTGGAGAAAACCTGCATATGTCATAAGAGAAGATCTTGGAAGATCCAGCAGTGACATTTCAGTTGAACATTAAAAATGAAACGCGCACGGATGAATCAGTCACTATGGGATCAGTAACATGCATTTAGAAGCAGGGTGGAACATGAAAATTTCAAAATTAAGGTCATGCCGACTCTAATCAGTCATTTGCTGATATGAGCCTTTGGCCTGTGAATGTGAGCTGATGCGTGAGACTCACCCAGAGACGACTCGGATGCTGACGAGGATCTGTTGACACTGAAAGCCAGATCAGAGTCGCTGTCGTCAGCCGTTGATCCCTGAGACACTGAGGGGGAGGTGGGGGGGCTGGCCTGAACCGTTCCTGACGGACACACAGAGCAACATTTTGTTTGATTTGATCATTGCAAACAGCTGAAGGTGTGTAAATTTGGCCAATAAACCTGATTTGCATATGCAATGGGGGTTGAATAGTTTCGGTTACAACTGTAGCATGGCCTCTTGTTTCTTATGACTAAAATTAGGCAGCATATTCCTATTTCCATTCCAGGGAGGAATATCATGTTCTGTTTTCGATACAGTAATATAAGGACATTAATGTGTGCAAATCAATGCGATTGTCCCATGGCCCTCACACATGTTAGGACTGCATGCTCTTCGTCTGATATAATCATGTGCACTGAAATGAATGGAACAGAAAACAGTTTTCCATCACATTTTCCCTGCTTTTTGCAGAATGCCATGCTGTTCTGAATCACCTAATGTGGCACGAGGGAATGATTTAGGAACACGGGTAAAGGAAAAGCGTCATCCTGAAATAAAGTCGACTTTTGGACCTGTTTGAATGTTTTAGTTACGGGGCGAGGAACCCTGGAGTGCGATATCTTTTCCAGCAATAAAGCAGCTATACAGAAAGTTATTAACACTGCACAGCTGGCTCATACCACACAAATGAACCTGGACTATGACACTGTTTTCTTCTAGATCTGCTGTACAGCCGAAACAAACCCTGTTGGGTAACACTTTACTTGAAGGGGTGTGCATAAGACTGACACGACACCTTCATAATCATGACACGACACAGGAGGGTTTATGCATGTTTATGACAACTGTCATTAAGTGTCATTCGCTCAATTATGACATTTTTAATGCAAATATGACATTGTTTGAGATGTCTTTGTTATGACAACTAGGCCTGTCACGATAACAAATTTTGCTGGACGATAAATTGTCCGAGAAATTATTGCGATAAACGATAATATTGTCATTCCGAGACCATTTACATCTAAAATAATGATAATGGCATAATAATGCAGGTACACCTTTTCAAAGATCAATAAACTTTTATTTCTAAAGACTATTTAACACTGAAAATGGAAAACATTTTAAATATCCACAATAAATGAACAAAACAACCAAAAACAATAAAAGCAATGTCTCTGTTAACAAAAAAAAAAACACTTGAATAAATACCAAAAACAGTAAATAAAATGGATGTAAACAAAACCCAACCCCTAAATTATTTGTTATTAAAGCAAAGTGCGCTCTCTTAATTATTCCTAAAAAGCTGACAGTTCATCGTGATCTCACACATCTCTGTTATTATCAATAAAGCTGACTGCAAAATGAATCTTTCATAATATCCACACTTTGTTTGTTATAATTAGAGGATTTGCCAGCATACGGAATTCAGCACTGAACAAAAAGTCCGTTTTGAGGTGTGAGGGGAGGCTATCTTAAATTCTTCTGATTGGCCATTGCGTTCAAGAAATCAACACATATGTCTGTGATTGGCTACATCGCACAACGCTGCAAACATGTTATGAATAGAAACTCTGGCCTGTAAATCGTTTCTATTTTTTTTTATTTGTTATTGTTGCTTTTCTGCAACAGATAAAAATCTATTAGTTTTTATATGTTTTATTCATAGAAATTTCTAGTTTGCGGGAGTCCCGCGAATCGTTTTATTCTCCCGCAAACCGCACACACAGAGTGAGTGCATTACCGCCCGCGCTCGCACTTGGCCATCAAGTCTAGTGCCGCGCCGCACTCTATTGCGTTGGGAGTACACATCTCTAGATCAAGGACCCGGCCCGAGGATAGTGTCGGGCCGGGTCGGGTCAAGTTCGAGCTCGGGCAGAGAATCTAAGCTCTAGTTCAAGCTAAGGAACCGAGAGTTGTCATCCAGTCTCTTTGGTAGAGAGAGAGAGACACGAGGAAAACAAACAAGCATGCAAATGGAAATTATCGCGTCCGGAAAAATTATCGAGCTCATTTTTTTTATCGTGCGATTAATTGATTTATCGACTATCGCGACAGGCCTAATGACAACTTGACATAAACCAATACATCATAACCTGCAGTGTCTTTGTCATGACAACTTGACATTATTAAGCCAACACAACCTGTTATAAACATGACATAGCAGATTAATGATCAAACTTAAGAAAGCACTTAGCTTTATGGGTTAACATTACATTAAACTGTCATGTGGTTGGTTTTGACATTGGCTGTCATAAGGCCATTATAACATGTTAATGACAAATTCAATCTGTACCACTGTAGTTGAGGTCAAGAAAAATATTCATGACACAGTTATAATGGCCTCATGACAGCCAATGTCAAACCCAACCACATGACAGTTTAATGTAATGTTAACCCATAAAGCTAAGTGCTTTCTTAAGTTTGATAATTAATCTGCTATGTCATGTTTATGACATATTTATGACAATTTATGATATCTTGATAATGTCAAATTGTCATGACAAAGACACTGACAGGTTATGATGTATTGGTTTATGTCAAGTTGTCATAACAAAGACATCTCAAACAATGTCATATTTGCATTAAAAATGTCATAATTGAGCGAATGACACTTAATGACAGTTGTCATAAACATGCATAAACCCTCCTGTGTCGTGTCATGATTATGAAGGTGTCATGTCAGTCTTATGCACACCCCTTCAAGTAAAGTGTTACCAAAGCGCTATATAAGTAAATGTGACTTGACATGACATGTTTATGATGCTTCCATTTGTGTTATTTCATCATTTTGATGACTTCACTATTATTCTGTAAAGAAACCTAGATTCTAGATAGAGAAATTCTAGAAAGAAGAACAGAATGAATGGATGTATTAAACTTCTGACCGGTACTGTAAAAAAATACCATGTGATAGACTATAGTCAAACCAAAATGTATTCACACACCTTCAGCATTTCTCACAGTATCAGTTAATTCGCTATAGTTTAGAAAATGGTGATAAACATGAGCAGAACTCAGAGTTCTCAGATCAGTGGATATTTGACTGGTTTTGTCCGTCCTTCTGTTAGACTCTCACACATGAATTATGTTGAATATCTGTCAGCTGTTCAATTTAACTACACAATTAGATAATACCAGTTTAGCTCAACCAGTGACCAAGCAATGCTTCATGTTGTTCAGTGTGTGTGTGTAAAAAGAGCATTAGCAATTACAGAAAACACACTTCAGCAGAACATGATCAGCTCAAAGTGTTTTTACTGGTAGTCACTGTATGAAGAGTTTATGGGTGTAATATGTCACAGTTTACTTTATTCTGCTCTCCTCACTTACATAAATGAACTATAGTGTCCGGCACACACTAGTAAAGAAATATAAAAAAATATTTCGGTAACACTTTACAATAAGGTTTATTAGTTAACATTAGTTAAAGTATAACCTAACAATGAGCAATACATTTGTTACAATATTTATTAATGAAAATCCAGCTGTTCATTATGTGTTCATGTTAGTTCACAGTGCATTAACTAATATTAACAAATACAACCTTTGATTTTAATAACGTATTAGTAAACGTTGAAGTTAATATTAACTAAGATTAATAAATGCTGCACAAGTATTGTTCATTCTTAGTTCATGTTAACTAATGAACTTTATTGTAAAGTGTGACCATTATATCTGGTGTCTGAATAATTTGTGGTTTGACTGTCTCATGTGATAACTTCTGTTTCTCAATGAATCCTACCTAATATCCTGAGTCGGTTCACGGCCCCGTGGAGCGTGAAGAAGGCCCACAGAACCTGAGAGGAGTCGACACACAGGAGCCGAGCGCTCGCCCCGCCGTTGACCCCATGATGCACCTCTCCGCTGGGCATGAAGGTGAAGCTGAGCACGTCTCCGGCCGCCGGCACCGGGAAGCCCCTGTACACCACCCAATACTCCTTACGGTCCAGAAGCACCTCCGGGTCGGCCGGCAGGTCCCCCACGCTGAGGCTGCCAGGGTCACAAGAGGTCATGCCAAAGAGAAGAGCCCCGAAGTACGGCAACCCCAAATGCCCCACCTCGACGTAAAGAGTCTCGCCCACCCGAACGGGCCGGTCGCTGAACATCAGAGTCCGGCTGCTGTCCAGAAAGTGTGTGCACGCGACAGTGCGGTCGTTCGAGAGCACCACGTCGGGCCCCCGCACCGGGTGGAAGTGCAGGTGTGTGTCGAGCGGGCCTCGGCTCGGCCTGGAGGACGAGGGCGTCGAGGAGCCGCAGACGGGGATCAGCGAGTTGCAGTTGCTCATGTGTAGCGTGGCGAACTTGGCGGCGGCGGCCTGGTTGGTCTCCAGCTGGTTGTTGCTGTAGTTGGCCGAGTCGTGGTTGCTCTGCGGGAGATAGGCACTGAGTCGCGCGGCGCTCAGGACGCTGGAGCCCACGCTCTCCGCAAACGTGCTCTCTGAGGAGGGAGACACAGGTGAGGCCGGACACGCACTATACATCGCAACACAAAAATGCATTAATATGTATTATATATATATCTAATATGGCTGAATTAAAAAGTGATAGAGGACACCTAGTAAAGGAGTTCTAGTGAAACCGACTGTTTACCGTTCGAAATTAATAAATAAATGCGCTGCTACATCAGCTGTGAGTAACCATAGCAACAGGCAGTCAAAGTATCTGGTTCCAATTTATTGTATCAAAACAAACATCTAGTTAGCCGTTAAGACTATGCCTACCTGTGTGTTTTAATACGTAGATTTCATGCAGCCGCCATTTTGAAATGGAAAGCGAGGCTCCGGTGGGAAGAACCCCGGAAGTACAGATAGACGACAGTGCCTTGGACTACCAACCTGAAGCTGCTGCCGCGATTTACACTATTGGATGTTAATATCCAATATAGGATATGTATATAGTTCGTTCCTGCTTCCTTTGTTACGTTCTGAATTATATATAAAAAAATGTTTTATTTATAAATGAATTTCACTGTATATAGTCTAAAGTATGAAAGAAATGTATGTACATTTTTAGAATAACTAATTTCTACATTAAACACAACAATACGCCATCGCATTCGCGACTCTCCTGTGATTAAAGGCGGCACTTCCGGTTTTCTTCCCACCGGAGCCATTTCAAAATGGCGGCTGGGTGAAATCAGCGTATTATAGGTTAAAAAAATGAAAGTGTAACGCCCATGGCTAGACAAGCCTAACTTACATGAAAAATAAAATACGTTAGCTTTCTGGCTCGTAAGTTAGCTAAACTGAAGGGTTCTCGGACTATAAATATCTCCGGTTGCTAAATAAACCGTCAGGCGTAACCAGGGAAACCAAGTTATTGTTTGTAAAAACTTTAGATTTCGATTGTAAACTAATTAAAATATATGAACTAATGTTTTTAAAATGTGTTATTTGGCAAGTGACCGTAATATAAGCGGGTTAATGCCCTTCGAGGTGTCCTAACGGACTTCGGCGGAGGCAACCGTCTCGCCTCATTGGGCATTAACCCTTACTTAACGTGGATCGTGACAACATGTATTGTGGATAGTTCACCCAAAATGAAAATGACTGTGTGAGAAAACATTCAGTTTTAGTGTCAGTACTACATTAAACTACTATTTATAATGTTGAATATTATAGCCATCCTTCTGTTAGACTCTCACACATGATGAATTATGTCTCTCACACGATTCCAGCGTCTCTTTCTCTCTCTCTCTCTCTCTCTCTCTCTCTCTCTCTCTCTCTCTCCGACGGCGAGTGACACACAAACCCGCCTCTCCTCACTCACTCCATTCATTTGCTCCGGAATATTGTTGCGGTTACAGGGCTTGAATTTCACCGTGGGATTGTGTGTTTTGCTGCAGATTTTGTGCTCAAACACAAAGTTCACACACATAAAGCCGCCTCTCAGTAATAAATTGAGCTCTTCTTCGCTGCTTATTGCCCTTAAACGGTCAAAAACACACAAAATAATGTCAAAATGCCGGTCTTGACGAGTATTCACGTAAACACAGTCAGTTCTGTTTAAAGTGATTGTAAACAGTTGAGAAAGAAACCGCATGTGTAACAGTATAACGGGTCCGTGCGTCAGCTCTTAAAGTGACAGAAGCCTAATATTCCTGCCGACAAATTATGAGATACTATTAAAAATATCTATATGGGAGTTTTTCCCCATGGTATCGATGTCAAAATTGTGGCCAGTGAAACTGCTGAGTGGCTCGCAACTTTAGAAAAACACTGGCCACAGCGACTGATGAGCAAACAAGTGAATGTCAAGCCCTGCACACACCCATATCGAAAATGTGAATTTAGAAGCTGTTATGTTAATTTTAAGAAACATGTTTCTAATAAGTAACTAGATCAGAGCATTTGGGGTGTGAGTGTGTGTATTTTTACATTGTAGAACAAAATGTTCAAGTATCATCAGCTTATGTTTACCACAGACTCATAAATTGAAAAACCCCACCATAAATCTGGAGGGAACCAGTGGCGATTACTCTTCCGGGTTTGGATGTCACGACACTTCATGAACTCTCAACGTGTTTGTAAAGCGGCCGTGTGAATGTTGGCTTCTCTAGTGACGGATGACAACCTTTCCGACTTAAAGGCCCCGCTCCCCCACTTACTGTTTCCACCCAATGAAATATTTTAGAGCTTTGAATTACTAAAAAAAATGCATGTGTGATATAAAAATAACTGAATACTAAGATATATCTTGATTTTTTTATGTGTTAGCTTATAATAAAGCTTGACCCCTGGTTGAGAACCTTTGGATAAACAACCACCCTTACTTTTAGCTGGATTATATTATGGGCTGCGCAACGCTATTTACAAAAAAAATAATTATTTCTGTCTTCTAACTGTCCATTCAAAATATATAAGCAGTGTTTAGGATGACGTTAGAAATAGGTCTGTAGAATAATACTGATATTTCTCAGTATATGGATGATAGTCAGCATCAGTATCAGTCAGACAAGACCAATCCAAATAACGGTCTTATATCATTAGTGCGCAAAAAAGGTCAAAAAGCATTATAAAAGCATGCATATTGTTACGTCAATCAATGTAACCTGACTTTACTGATTTACCTATGGCCTGAATCATAAAATAATTGATCAATTGCATTACGTATAAACATAAAATATATGTGTTTATTAAGTATTGATTTAAAGTGAAATCTAAAAGTGTGAGACCAGTGGTTAAATATTTCTATTGTTTTTTTTTTTATCATAAATTATATTATCAGCATAAACATTTGAATTTAAAGTATATAACCAAACATTTTTTACATAAAATCATTGGGAAATTAGGCTATGTTCACATGGCATGTCAAAATTCACAACAACAAAAAATACTGTATGTCTGCAAACCACTGGTGGAAAAAAACACACAGATGTATATAATAAACAATGACCTGACTAAGTGTTTGTCTCAGCTTCATAGCCAGTGAACATTAAGGTTCATTAAACACAGCATGTTCATTTTCTATTAAGCAATCAAAAAAACGATGGCCTGGCTGTATATATATATATAGGGTGTATAGGGCTTAGACTAGAGATCATTTTTAGACTCTTATGATGTAGTTTGAGGTGGTTTGCAGGTCTATAGTTTTTGTTCTACTGTTCTATCACTTGGAAAAGATTGAGAACCACTGGTTTAGATTGTGTAATACGGCTCATGGTCAAATTACAATGTTTTATCAAATAAGTCATTCCCATCACAGATCGATAAATCTCTCTGCCTATTAATCTATCTCCATGAGCCAACAAAGCGAGCATTGTTAAAACAAACATGTCTATAGGTCTGTGTTCGGCTGGGACTCTCTCTCTCTCTCTCTGGGAATTTATATTACAAGGAAGGAAAAGGTGGAACAGAATGTTATTAGTAGTATAGAATCTGTTTTTACTAAATTAGTCATATCAAGGGTTTTGATTGACTATCATTACTATAGATTAATGCATGATCTTTTAACTTTTGAAGCAATTTGGTGTTTAAACGGGGTCATTTGTGAAGTTGGTTGAAGAAGAGTTATATTTCCCTTTTTAGTTTTTTTTTTAAGTTTTTTTTGTTGGAAATGTTCAGTGTTGTATTTATTTATTTTGTTTGGTTTGTGATATGTGAATATTTGTAATTAAAAAGGGTATGTTAAAATTCAAAAATCTCTCTCTCTCTCAACTCAAATCAACGCGCTTTATTGGCATGATATACTTAGGTACATATAGCCAAAGCAATGTACAAAAAAAAAACC
>JARWKJ010000011.1:3969102-4021602 GCA_029959095.1 Rhinichthys osculus | reverse complement strand
AGACTATACTGACGATATTAATTTCTCTTTTATTTTAAAAATAAACGTTAATTTCACACAGAATCTTAGTCATGTTTCAATTCAACTTTTCATTTGACAATGTAACAAAGACAATGTAATTTTATATAATTTTATATTATATTTTACTAGCGGTGAAACTCTTCTGTATCCCGCTGTCTGTCCTCAGTGTAGTGAACAGCACAAGGACACTGTTTCCCACTATAAAGGCCTTATTCCAGGAAACATGCGTATAATCATCAGCACTAACGAGTGTGATGATGACGTGATGACAGAGCTCCCAGAATGCAGTGCGCCGGATCAAAGTAGAGCAGATCGACGGCAGTAACTCTTTCCCGGTTCCAGGAACGAGCGCTGGATGTGTCTTTAATAGCTCTTCACGAGAGCACACACACTTTACCCTCATCCGTCACAGCCGACTGACACTGAATCGCGCTATACTACACATCAAAATATAAAGAATAGCAAGTAACATGTATTGCATTACAGTCATGGACCAAAGGGATCCAAATGAAAAGTTGTTCAAACCCTGTATGAGTTTCTTTCTTCTCCTGAACACAAAAGAAGAGATTCTGAAGAAAGGAGTGACTAAACAGTTGATTGAATCAAACATTGACTTCCATAGTATGGAAAATAATAATTTGAAAGTCAATGTGGCCCATTATTCAAAGTATCTTCTAGAAAGAAAGACATTCATACGTCACAATGCATAACAATGTTAAAGATCCTAAAATAAGTGTCATTTTCTTTAAGAATTTCGAGTAATTTTGGGGTGAAATACGACATTTTTCAGGAGATTCACACAATTAAAAAAAAGAGGAATAGTATTATATACGGTGGCCGAGAGAGCTCAACGCACGGCAAATGAAGAAAACATCTTCATCAGTTTCACAACACGTGTGTGTGTGCTTCAAATACTCACAACACAAGCAAACACACTGCAAATAGCACAGACCACAGTGGAAATGTTTCCAGGGGACACAATAAGTGACGCAAGGAGCAACAAAAGACAAAGTAATTGACAGGGAGTTTGATTGACAGGTGATCTGACCAATCATAATCCGCCATCCGCCTAGTAGAGCTAGTAGATCAACGTTGGAGGATTTGAACTTGAGAAACGGTGTCCTGACGTCACGGTTAAACAGCATTCCTTCTGATGTTCATTCATGTTTATCTGATGCTGTAATGAACTAGAAGGAAGAGATGATCGGTTCACGAGACGCTTTAACTGAGCGATCTGTCAGACACATTAAAAAGCCGCAAAACGATATTTATTGTTTACATTTCTTTAAAAAAATGACCAAATTTGAAAGTTGAGACTTTGTTTCATATCAGAAGTAATCTGGTCTGTCCTGTGTCAGTGTGTGTTTCACTGCGTGAGAACATGGTGTGTGTGTGAGAGAGAGAGAGGCGTGGCTTGTCGGACATAGCAACAGTAACTAAAGGGGGCGGGGCTTTGCGAACGGTCAATTCCCTCATTATTTACACCTGGAGTGTTCCCATGACAACGCAGCACGATCCATCACCTGCTATTACCAGAAATATCTTATTATTACTGTTAACATAACTGTCTGTTGCAAATAAATATACATGTTATACATGTAACTGAGATGAATATCTTTCCCTCATGTTCTTTTTCTCTATCTTTCAATCAATCAATCAATCAATCAACATTTATTTCTATAGCGCTTTACAACAACCGTCAGGTATCCAAAGTGCTTCCCATCATAAAATAAATAAAACAACATAATATACAATATTTATTGTATTTATTATTAATTTATTTTGGTTTTCAGATCATTGTTCTTTTCTAATTTTGTATATTGTATACAAGGTTGTATGTCCTAAACATGCCATCTCTGTATGTTTTGCAAAAAAAAAAATATATATATATATATATATATATATATATATATATATATATATATATATATATATATATATAAATAATTATAATAAAGTAGTCTTTGAGCAATAAGCGTGTCCCAGCCGGGTGCGTCACTTATTGGGTCCACTGGAAACATTTCCGCTGTGGTCTGTGCTATTTACAGTGTGTTTCTGTGTTTGCTTGTGTTGTGAGTATTTGGAGCACACACACACACACACACACACACACACACACACACACACACGTGTCGTGAAACTGATGAAGATGTTTTCTTCATGTGCTGTGCGTTGAGCTGTCTCGGCCACCGTAACTATAAGACAATTATTTCTTCCTTAGGTGTGCAGTAGTGTTTCAATGTACATGTGATTCGTGGTCCTATCTATGCTTTTAGCTCTACCTAAACTACGGTCCATGTGCCGATTAGCTCTAATTTATTTACAGACCATCAGTGGCACATTTCCCAAGTTCAGCACTGCATCTGACAGCAGTGTCGGCATAACACCAGTGAGACGTGTCGCATCTGCTGTTGTATTCTGTCAGGGCGTGTCACAGTTATGGGAATTCTTCATGAGGATGTGCGCAACACTGCTATTATGATTAACATTTCATTGTCTCAGAGAAACATAAGTGTTGCATTTAAAAAACACATGAGGAACATGATGTGCTTCATGTATCTTGACAGAAAAAGCACAACATTGTGGGTTTAACAGAGACATAGAATGCATTATATATACATATATATACTGTATATTATTGTGTGTGTGTGTGTATATATATATATATGCAATGATTAATCACAATTAATCGCATCCAAAATAAAAGTTTGTGTTTACATAATATGTGTGTGTGTGTAACTGTGTATAATTATTTTGTATATAAAATACACACATATACATGTATATGTGTAAGAAAAATGTGTTATTAATATATAAAATATAATATAAATATAAGTACATGCAAATATGTCTTAAATATATACGTGCATATATGTGTATTTATATATTATATACAAAATAATCATACACAGTACACACACATATTATGTAAACACAAACTTTTATTTTGGATGCGATTAATCGTTGTATATATATATATATATATAGGTGAAACTCGAAATATTTGAATATTGTGCAAAAGTTATAATTTTGATGATTATGGCTTATAGCTTTTGAAAACACCAAATTCAAAATCTCAGAAAATTAGAATATTACATGATATCAATAAAAAAAAGGATTTTAAATACAGAAATGTCGGCCCTCTGAAAAGTATGATCATGCATGCAGTTATATATACTAAATATATTAGTTTCACCTTTTAATTTTAATTACTGAAATACACGAACTTTTACATGATATTATAATTTTCCGAGTTTCACCTGTATATATACACTCACCTAAAGGATTATTAGGAACACCATACTAATACTGTGTTTGACCCCCTTTCGCCTTCAGAACTGCCTTAATTCTACGTGGCATTGATTCAACAAGGTGCTGAAAGCATTCTTTAGAAATGTTGGCCCATATTGATAGGATAGCATCTTGCAGTTGATGGAGATTTGTGGGATGCACATCCAGGGCACGAAGCTCCCGTTCCACCACATCCCAAAGATGCTCTATTGGGTTGAGATCTGGTGACTGTGGGGGCCATTTTAGTACAGTGAACTCATTGTCATGTTCAAGAAACCAATTTAAAATGATTCGAGCTTTGTGACATGGTGCATTATCCTGCTGGAAGTAGCCATCAGAGGATGGGTACATGGTGGCCATAAAGGGATGGACATGGTCAGAAACAATGCTCAGGTAGGCCGTGGCATTTAAACGATGCCCAATTGGCACTAAGAGGCCCAAAGTGTGCCAAGAAAACATCCCCCACACCATTACACCACCACCACCAGCCTGCACAGTGGTAACAAGGCATGATGGATCCATGTTCTCATTCTGTTTACGCCAAATTCTGACTCTACCATCTGAATGTCTCAACAGAAACCGAGACTCATCAGACCAGGCAACATTTTTCCAGTCTTCAACTGTCCAATTTTGGTGAGCTCTTGCAAATTGTAGCCTCTTTTTCCTATTTTTTTTCCCCTATATAACTACTTCTGCTTTCAGCTGCGTTCACACCGGCAACAAAGCGACACGATGCCTTTCATTTTAATGGAGAGCTGGTGATGTCCGGGGACTCGAGCGACAGTGGTGTAGAAACACGACAGAGTTGAGATACGTTTAACTTTATGCAAATGAAGAACGACTTCCGGTAGCGAACACAATGGCTGGCAGCTTTACTCTGCATTCGAGTCTGTGGACGGGCCTGAAGTGTGTTTCATCAGCAGATCTGAGGCAGAAGTCATGAAGCACAACAGTCACCTGTGTTTAAAGCTCTGCGCTGGTGTGTGAATAGCGGAGAGATGAGACATGAACACACTTGTGAAGCAGAGCCTGGTTTGTCGTGGCTTCCAAATATAGGCTTACGCTTATCCATTCAGAGCTGATGATAATGACAACGCCACTGTCCAGTTCATAGACTCTTATCTCTAGCTCAGACAAACACACACACACACACACACACACACACACACACACACACACACACGAGTCTATAGCTTGCTTTATGCCATCAGTCTTCAGATACAAACAGCATTTCTCAAGCCTCACACAGCAGGGGAAAAATTAACCCTAAACCACACCACGAGTGTTAGCAAAACTAAGCAAACGTGAGATAAACACACATTTTCTGAAGCAATCACGTCCTATCAGCTGCTTCCACGACTCGTTAACACTTACAATAAGGTTCATTAGTTAAGAAGATGAGTTAATGTATTAACTAGCATGAACTAACAATGAGCAATACATTTGTTACAGTATTTATTCATCTTTGTTAATGTTTGTTCATGTTAGTTCACAGTGCATTAACTAATGTTAACAATCACAACCTTTGATTTTAATAATGTATTAATGTTTATAAATGTTGAAATTAATATGAACTAATATTAATAAATGCTGAAGAAGTATTATTCATTCTTAGTTCATGCTAACTAAGGTGGTTAACTAATGTTAAGTGATGAACCTTATTGTAAAGTGTGACCGACGAGTCTCGGATCTGTGTTATGCTTTCACACCTGCCTCATTTAGTCTGGTTGAATCGCACTAGAGTTCGTTGTTCCCCTCGGTGCGGTTCGTTCGGGCCGGTGTGAATGCAGCGATCGCACTCGGGTGCGCTTTCAAGCGAACTCTGGAGCGGTTCGTTTGTGGTGAGAACGTGATCCGACCTCGAACAGACCCGACTGCCAAAGAACTGCGCATTTTTGGACTAAACCAGCTGCTGTAGTCAAACAAAACTATTATTTAGATTGTCAATAGGGCTTGGGCGTCGTGACGTCATTACTTGGCGTGGCGGCCATGTTGATAGCTTCGCGAACAGTTTTGTGCTAGTTACTAAGAAATAGTAACTAGTTACAGTTACTAGTTACTTCATTCAAAAAGTAACTCAATTACTTTGTTGATTACTTACACCAAAAAGTAATGCGTTACTGTTAAAAGTAACTTTTTAGTTACTTTAAAAAAAACATTCTTTAATGTTCCCATTAATGCCCTTTTATGCGTTATGGTCTATACAAACACAAAACTGACTCAAACAGAAAGTAATTTTTAAACACGATTTTATATAAGTCAGACCAGCACAAACTGAATATATCACAAGGATTTCTGAGGTGACTCACTATGCTGACTCGCGATCTTCGCAGTAGACGCGCCAGAGAGAAATGCACATTTCATACAGATTACATAAGCAGAGAGCAGTCTGTAGTCTGTTTTCTTTCGTTTTGAATTGTTCTGTTTAAAAGTAGACATGTTTGTGAGGCAAGTAGGTTACCTTATACGCCGAGTTTCGGTTCATTTATGAGACGAGCTCCAGTTCACGCGCCAGCGCCTCCGTTTCGTGATTATCTATCGTCTGCTATATTTACTTCTTATTTATTAAATCCAGGCAACTGGTTGTTGAAACATTGATTAAAATTAAGATACAATTAATACAAAGAAAGGTTTTGTGCTTTCTGTTTGATGTCTCTGCAAGTATTAAAGCATCTTTTAGTGCCGCTTTCAGAGCGCGTCGCGTCCGTAACGGAGAACTGTCACGTTCGTAACATTGTTTTTTCCTCATAAATGCGAACACTAAAAATAAAATAAAATTAATATTTTGTTCTGTGGAGACTGAGAGCCAACCCTTCTTCATTCGGTGGGTAGTAGTTTGCGCAGTGTAATTCACATAATTGCAAAATTCAGCCCGTATAAATGTGCATTTTCTAAGCTTAGAAAATGGACAAAATTCATTTGATTCTATTCATAATGTAACATTATTGTGAAATTGATTTATTTATAGGCTATTTGCTATTAGTATAGTAAAGCCTATGTTTTTATCCAACTAGGCTATGTGTGGGCCTTATGTAAAATACGGGACAAATCGCGTCCCTTATTGATTTGATACGGACGCGTCATTTTACTTGTAAATACAGGACAATTACGTATTTTAAGGGACGGGTGGCAACCCTACCGCCAACAATGCGTCGCTGCTGTAAACAGGTTAGGCTGTAGGCTACACTTCAGCCAAAATTAATTAATTTAAAAAAGTAACGGACAAACGCACCATATGGTAACGGTAACGGAGTTAATTTATTTAAAAAGTAATGCGTTACAGTATGAGTTACTGCCCAACACTGTTCGCGAATGTAAACATACAGCAAGTCGAACGAGGAGAAGCAGTAGAGTTGGGAGAAAGAAAAGAAAAAAAGATGTTAAAATCCCTAAAAGGATGTTGAATTTACCGGGATACGTTAAATAGGGAAGCCAGGGACCGGTATGTGGACAAAATCGGCACATATGAAATTTCCAACAAAGAGTCAGCAAACAGTGGGAACACAGTAATCCGGACAAAGGTAAGCTGCGCTCCACCTAGCTGCTAGTTTAGTAACCGTTAGTGCTAACAACCATTCACTCATGTAGCCTACTTTTAACTATGTTTCGAAAGTGTAGTTTGTCCGGATTACTGTGTTCCCACTGTTTGCCGACTCTTTGTTGGAAATTTTATATGGATCCAAATCGTTAAAAGTGCCGATTTTGTCCACATACCGGTCCCTGGCTTCCCTATTTAACGTATCCCGGTAAATTCCACATCCTTTTAGGGATTTTAACAACTTTTTTTCTTTTCTTTCTCCCAACTCTGCGGCTTCTCCTCGTTCGACTTGTTGTATGTTTACATTCGCGAAGCTATCAACATGGCCGCCACGTCCCAGAATGCAACGCGGCGCCCAAGCCCAATAGCGCTCCCTTTAAGCCATGACTGACTCACCGCATTCTGCACTCTCACTGAAACTCTCCTCATAAACACTGCAGTTGTCCGCACTGCACAGTGAATCTCTCATTTATATCGCGTCTTTTTATATTGCGAAAGGATAAAGCTTGTGCTGATTCTGAACATACATTGTGAGTGAATTCGCCGCATGTGAGCCGGATCTTCCTCCTCTTTGTTTTCTTGCGGGAGTTCTGTTGGGATTTTTCCCGCACGTTAATTCTGACCAATCGGAGTGCAGTTGTGGAAATATGTTCAAGACACATCTGGCCATCGAGTGATGTGGATGTTGTCTCGTTTCATCAACTCATCAACTGATTCGGACCAGAGCAATCAGTGTGTGTGAAATGGAACCAAAACCCCTGAAAATGATACAAAGTATCATTTTTCGCCCTAAGTCCGGACCAGATGAACCGAACTACAGGTGTGAAAGCACTCGACACGAGCGAGTGCACTTCTGTATTAGTGGAGCTGCCCAGCAAGTTTACTGTCAGAAAACACACATATGAAATGTCAAAATGTATTAGTTTACAAATAATGAATCATGGTGCAAGACACCACATGAAACAAGTCTTTATTAATCAATGATCTGCTCCTGGAGTCTGAAGTTAATTGTATAGTATAGGATTGTTTTTGAGCTTTGATGAGCCTGGGTTGCATATTGCAGTTTGTCAAGTTGTTTCTAAGGCCCTGTTTACTCCTGGTATATTGAGATGTGTTTCGGTCGATCGGGTCACAAGTGAACGACTCTAAACACAGGAGTAAACGGGCCTGAAACGCTTTGAGCTCGTCCACTTTCATCACTTCCAGAGGGAGTTGAAGACGCATGGCTTTCAGTGTAAACGCTCATGTGGTCGAAAGTGTTCAAACAGCCACAAAACACCGTCTACTGACCTAATGCGGGAACATTATGGGGAGAGCGCTAGCCGGACGGGGTTTAAACTTCGTCGGCTGAAGACCCGAGTTTGGTTTTACAACAAACAACACGCTGGATCCTTCAAACCTAAAGTAACTCACTCCCGCTAAACGATCACACTTTGAACTCTTTCACTGGGAACAACACAAGTCGACACCACTGTGACTAAACGTTTGCCAAGAAGTGTTTCCTACTAAAGCAAGGCGGTCTTTGACTCTGTGGGCGTGTCCAGAGCGGACTGGTGGGAGTGGCCTTGGATGGCAACATGCCCAGTGCATTGTGGGTGTTTTCCTAACTATTTGGCAAAAGGGAAGACAACAGCCGGCTTCTGTGCTCCTGAATGTTTCTGTGTGTGTTCAATCACTATATAAGGTTTCCACCCCAATAAATCATCAAATTCATTTAAAAAAAATCCTGTTTCCCTCGCCTTGTGGTGGCTTGGAATTTCAATGGGAATCGGATACGAGTTTAAAAGTGGGTCAGATGTCCAGATATTAGATATTAGTATCTGATTTAAAGCCACAGTTACAGCACATGTCAGTCGTGAGACTACAGCTTTTTTTTAAAACCCATATCAGTTGCAAAACAAGCCAGAATCACTGATAATTAACATAAGAGTATTGTGATAAAATTGAAGTTGAATGAAAATTTTGAAAAATTGAATGACTATATTAGCCATGCCTTACAGAACGCATATTGCAACAAACCTTATTTACAATATCATTGTTCTGACTTCTGCTTATTCTTGTTGTCTAGGTGCATATAGCCAAATTGCACAACTTTACATTAACTTGATTACAACTGCACCAAAGTCATCACATAAATATAATGCAAGATAACCAATATTATGCAGACATAATCAATGGACTGAAAAGTCAAAAGTCCCTCTGCATTTTAATTATTTTATGTGCCAACTCATATATCCAGGCCTCAGATCTCAAAGAATAAATCTGTAAATTCCCTGCCTTTCATTGTCTAAGATGTTTACCAATACCCATGTGATCCAGTTGGGCAATAGCATTTAAAAAATTGCCGAAATGAAAAGAGTGATGAAAACACCAAGATGAATACATTCATGTGTTTCCAGACACTTCCAGAACATGTACCGTGGCCTGATCCAGCATTGTGTCCCACACACCCAATCGTGTGTGTGTCTGAGTCCTGCACTGCATGCCAAGCCATACACTCAAGCACATTAAACCAGACACAAGCTCACCATTGCCTAAAAATAAATAATTCATCAAACCTTTCAACAGATGCATCCATGTTAGTTGTGTGCATTCAGTCCATTGTGCTGTTAAAGCCACTGCTCAGGGCAGAACTGTTACTCGGGCGGGGACTGAGCACACAGTGGGAAATAATGCATACCAGATAGAGCTTTATTTGTGAATATGAAAACAAAGAATATTCTGTTGGGTTCAATGATCAGCAGAACTCAATCACATCCTGACTCATTCCCAACCTTTCCATATACATGCACATGGTGAGCTTACATGTGCTCAAAGTTGACTGATAATGTAGAATATACCAATTAAATATCTCATTAAAGCTCGGAACAAATTCTGAGACTAGTGAAAATGCTTTTGCATTCTTTTCTTATCGGATACAACTCTTTGTTTACTAATTTTAGCATCCACATAACAAGTTTAGAGAGAAATTAACATGAACTTCTTAATATTGGGTTTGATGATCTTCATCTTGTGCTTCAATGGAGCAAGAACATAAGTCACACATTTTCTATGCAATTGGTGTCCTACACTCTGAAATATTTCTTTACTCAATTTTCATCTGGAATTTTCTTTGTTTTACCATATTGCCAATGTGTTACTTTTGAACCATATTTCAACTGGCAGAAAAAGTTCACTTCCGGTATCGAAATCACATATAATGCGATCTATAGGGTAAATCTAGGCTTGAAATGGAGCCTGTGAGTCTATATGCTATGCTTGAGACACGCTCTGTGAACATTCAATCTGGGAGATGGAGGAGTGAGCAGAAGAAATCTAGGATTCATCCGAGAGAAACACAGAGCTTCTCCCATGGATGAGGGATTCTCTGCAGTTTATCATCCGCATTAACTCTTCTGCTCTCTTTAATGACTCTGTTATTACAGATTTCATGTCTGTTATGAAAGATATAATCATCTTCTTTGTTGAACGCATAGTCAAATAAGTAAAAAAGCATTAATTGCTTTAAGAAATGAATAACTTGAACACCAGCAGTCACTGCGCACACTGTCATCCCAATATAGTTCAGGATCTCGTATGCATGAGTGATATTTGCACAAGAAATCAAGATATTAAACATCTCTATCCACATTAAAGCAGACTAAAATGCTTCTGATTTCTGTTGCAAGACATGTCAACCAATGGCCAGCCAATCCATCTCTTACCTATCAGTGGTTTGGGTGTTGTGTTCCCCATTATTCCCAATGATTGCTCTCCCTCGATGACAAGTGGATCGCGAATGCTTCTGCCCCTGATCCGTCCATTTATGAGCAGATATCAGGAATATATTCTCAATCACAGCTGTGTGAAATCGCAACGCGTGTGAGAGTCAAGGCGTCTTCATACTATCATGCGCACAGAAGCGGCTTTCCAAGCCATCGGCGTCTATTGACGCATTGGCCAGCCGAACCCTCCCCGCGCCTCATCATACACACTACACGCGACGCGAACATCTACAACGCGCCCGTTATAACCAACAACACTGGCATTGCAAGAGCGCGTCGCGGCGTCCATTCTGGGGCGTTCACACCGGACGCGTTCTTGCGTTCAAAAACAGCTCGCGACGCGACGGAACTGTGAACGCGAAGCATTGTTAAAAGCTTAACTATTTTTAACTTGCCACGCGTCTTAAAACGCAACGCTACTGGCGCGAGACGCCGATAAAACAGCGATGCGTGCACGCGTCTTGTACGACCCCCTACAGTAAACGCGAGGACCTTCACGCGTGACGCGTTTTGGTGTTCAAAAACAGCTGTGAATGCTGGTCTTTCTCAAGTTGAACTATTTATAACTTGATTCGCCGTCTAAACACGCAACGCTCATGACGCGAAACGCGACGCAAGGGCCAAGACGTCTGTGCATAGATCAACAATTAGCGAAACCACAATGCAACAAACTAGAATTGTCAGCTTTTTAAAATGTTTTCCCTTTTCAAATTCGCTATTTATTATGATAGCGTACTTTGTCACTTCCTAGGGGGAATATAAGAAAACTCTTTTACCTGGATAGTGTTATATTTCATATTACATTATTACAGAATAACATCATTTGCATGTCCAAAAATCACGGGAGGATATTGTCTTGAAATGTTTGTAGCCAAGCCCCGCGGGTTAAATATGTTTGACAAATTGCATTTAAATCATAGGCCTATTTGACTAAAACGCTTGAATTGAAATATTTTATATTCTACCAATGATAAAACTGCTAGGTTTTGTGAAGTAGGGCCACTGCTAGAAAGCCTTTGTGTTAATGTTCACTATGGAAGAGGTCTTCATTTTATATAACTTTGATCGTGGCATACATTGAAAGCCATATTTTGATTTCTATGGGATGTGGTCACTGAGATAGTTTTGTAACCTGGCAACCCTGTTTATAAGTGACTAAATAAATACCTGTAGATGCAGGTCAGGCTTATTTCATTAAGATAAATAAACATAGCCTACTACTGTATACAAAAGCTCCGAGAAGGAAGATGACTTGCTTTATATAAATCACCTGGCTCTTACGAGTTAAACTTGTTTTCGTCTGAATGTCATGCATTTTTATCATTTCCCTTTTCCCGAGAAATGTATTTAAATGTAATGTAAACTTTGCATTTCTTCATTCCTGCAATAGCATCTACAAACAAGTAGATTTCAAAGCACTTCAAATCCAAAAAAAAGCTGAAGAACAGATTGTAAGCTGGATATCTCATGGCTACAGGATAATCATGGGTATTTCTGAGAATGACACAAGCCCTTATGAGGAAATCCCCTCTCTCCCCGTTGGTCTCCTCATAACCTTGAGCGCTGGGATCATGCTAAAGCTGCTTCCGGTCTGGTGAGCTGAATGTGTCTCTGAGGAGGCTTGTGCAAACAGCCCGAGCCATGACCGCCAGACAGGCCAAACGCTGTCGAACCTGCCCTTCTCAGGACAGCCCACGCTCACAGTATTTATTTTTATTTCGAACAACAAAAAAGATTCAAATAAACACACAGATATAAAAATACAATAAGTATGTTGCAACATACCGAAAGAAAAAAGTATTATGACAATAATTACAATATGTTCGAAAAGGAGCGGGATGAAGCTTTATTTTACATTATGCAGTGTGTGATCTAGATTGACCATTCGGTTCAGACTGCAGCGAGACCCACGGTCCATCCATATTCATGCATTTTAAATCATTTCAAAACACCAATGCCTAGAAAGTTTGGTTACACTTAATTTTGATGGTCCCTTTTGAACACTACGGAAGCCCTGAACCGCAACGAAAAAAAAGAAAAAGAAAATCAGGAAAAAAAAAAAACAGGAAAAAAAAAAAACTAGCATTTCGAGATTAAAGACGAAATATTTCGAGATTAAAGTCGAAACCGCAACGTAAAAAAAAGAAATAAATAAAAATCAGTAAAAAAAAAAAAAAACTAGCATTTCGAGATTAAAGTCGAAACATTTCGAGATTAGTCTAAATATTTTGAGAGTACGAGAATACAGTCTTTCGTGGAAGTTGCTGTGTGCTTGCCATCACATTGTCGCACACACAGGCATTCATAATGGTGCATAGCGAGTGTTTCACACTGTGTGTGTGTGTGTGTGTGTTTTGTTTCAACAAAAGGAAATTCAACAGGTGACAATCTACCAGCATTAGGCTACCATTATAGGACGTTATAAAATATACTGCGCCGGAATAGACTTTAGCCTATAGGAAAACCAACCCGGAAAACACTTTTCAGACTGGATGGAGATATCCAGCTTTATGAATGAATGAATGAATGAATGAATGAATGAATGAATGAATGAATGAATTAATTAATTAATTAATTAATGAGGCATTTATATAGCGCTTTCATATGTCTACACTCAAAGCGCTTTACAATCATATCAGAGAATCTCTCCTCAACCACCATTAGTGGTTATTAAATCTGAGGAAATCACGGGATCCGGCCAAATGATTAGATACAGAATGATAAAAATGTATCCAGAACGTATTTACGGTGAAGAGGGAGACAGAACGGTTACTGTTGTGTTCTCGACCCAGATAGTGTTGCCTAGACGAGCACGAAAACACTTAAAAAACACTGCCACATAAAGTTTGGACCATTGTGATGATACCTACTCCGGCAGAGTCTGTGCGCTCGTCTATAGGCAACGCCAGGGTAATTCTTGTTGGTAGATTAGCACCTGTGTAGAATTTTGTTGAAAGCCCAGATAACACACACACACACGCGCGCTCTGAGCCAGTGGACGCGCACTGTTATGAATGCACACACTTCTATGGAAGACTGTATTATTGTAATGTTTCGACTTTATTCTCGAAATGTTCCGACTTTAATCTCGAAATGCTAGGTTTTTTTTTTTACTGTTTTTTTTTATTTATTTTTTTACGTTGCGGTTTCGACTTAAATCTCAAAATGCTAGTTTCTTTTTTGTTTTTTTACTGATTTTTTTTTACGTTGCGGTTTCGACTTTAATCTCGAAATATTTCGACTTTAATCTCGAAATCCTTTTTGTTTTTTTTTACTGATTTTTTTTTTTTTGTTTTTCGGTTCAGGGCTTCCGTAGAACACTCTGTTGTGTTGACTATAAGTAACTTTGCAACTACACGTCAACTAACTCTCATTAGAGTATTAGTAGACTGTCTGCTTAATATCTGCCAACTCTTTATTGTGATGCTCTTCAACAGACACTTTACTGACTGTAAGTAACTTTGTAACTACATGTCAACTTATTCTAACTCTAACCCTACCAGTCTACTAATACTCTACTAACACTCTAATGAGAGATAGTTGACTTGTGCTTATGGTCAACAGAATGTGTTAAAGGGACCATCCAAATAAAGGGAAACTGAAAGGGTTTCTATCTAATGATCTAGTCCATTTAGGACAAAAAGTGCAGTTGTGGATGTCAAATAAATTCAGCGGATTATTAAAGGGATAGTTCACTTTGAAATTAATTTTTGATATGTTTTAGCTTACCTCAAAACGAACAGTATTTATATCGTTTTTACCTCTTGTAACGCACAGACCGAAGCGCCGGCGCCCTCAGATCACTTGGACGTGGCTATGTTTACAAGAGGTAAAAACATATAAATACTGTTCGTTTTCTCTCACAAACCGCTCGTTTCGTGTCTTAGGCCATCAATGTGTACTTACATTTACGAGTCATTAAATCATGTTTAATTTGGACTTCTCTGTGCATGCTCTTTGAGGTGGAGACCATAGACCTGCATTATATGACTGACAGACAAGAACGGTTTGACCTAAAAATATAAAAATTGAAAATACTGCGGAAACAAAGACACCTACATCTTGGATGCCCTTGAGGTAAGCTAAAACATATCAAAACTTTATTTCAAAGTGAACTATCCCTTTAAGGCAGGGATGGGCAACATCGGTCCTGGAGGGCCACTGTCCTACAGAGTTTAGCTTCAACCCTAATCAAACACACCTGAACAAGCTAATCAAGGTCTTCAGGATTACTAGAAAGGCAGGTGATTTTTTTCAGGGTTGGAGCTAAACTCTGTAGGACAGTGGCCCTCCAGGACCGAAGTTGCCCATCCCTGCTTTAAGGCATTAAATGCCAGCGATTTGAAAGAAAAATCATGGTTGTGGATGTTACAGTCTATCTTGCATTAGCTGTTTCCATTTAAAGTTGCACGTTTAACTTATGCGCAATATTGAATTATCGCATGAAACATTAGTGAATAAAGCATCATCATCACTTCCTGGGAAACTGGAGCAAAATATCAGTAAAAACACTAAGTTTCTGCAATGTGGCTGTTTTTCCTCCATCATAAACGAGTGTGTGTCGAGCGTCAGATGAAACACAGTAAACGCTGCCGTGTTCGGATGCTGGTGTTCGGGAACACACTCGTGTGTGTGTGAGACACTTCTGGAGGGAATTACACCAGATCATTCTGATCACACACTTCGACTCCGGCGTTTCAGAAACAGCAAACCAACATTAGAGACGCTGCGACGCCATTGGTCCACTGCACTTTAAACCCGAATAAGTTGGCACAACTCAAAAAATTTAAGGCAATCAGTTGCCTCAAATTTTTTAAGTTAAGAAATTCAAAGTTTAAGTAAGCAGAACTGACATATTTTTATTTTGTATTTGTACATTTTAATTGTTCTTAACTTGAAATGTTTGAGTACACTGATTCATACATTTAACTTAAAATTTCATGTAATCTCATTGTGAACACTTTTATTAGTATAAACTTAGCTAGCTTTAACAAGCTAGTTTGCTAACATACTATTTTGTTAACATCTTAACAATAGTATGCTATACAGTAAACACTTGCAGCAATATAAAGGTTTTATTTGCTCTCAAATCAAGCTCATGCACCACTTGTCACCATGATGGTAACTATCCTAAAACCAACATTAACAGAAATTCTTCTAAATTAGCATAACAAAACATTAATCATTACTAAATCACCCGCTTAACATTAATCTTGCACAAAAAAACATTGTATTACACTTAATTTTAGCATTTACTCTCCCTTTCGAGTGCCATCGGCAAAGCCAGCCGTTTCAGTTAAACTTAAGTTCGTCTAAATTAAAAGAAATAATTTCATAAAACTCAAAACAATGAAACAGTTCAGTTTACTTAAAATATATCCATTCTGTGAACTTAAAAGAAAAAGAAAGTGCTAAATACTCATAAAAGTTCATTTGACTGAACTTATTCGTTTAATGTAAGTTTTTCCTACTCAAACCAATTAAGTATTTTGAGCGTTAGGGTTTACAGTGTGGTTACTCCAGTTATCCAATCAGAGCCGACGCTGAGGCAAAGTCACGTGTGTTTTATGTCGCTCATCGAGGGATTTATTTGCTAAATGTTTCCATTGTTGTTTATGTGCATGTCTATTTATCAGTTCAAAATAATGCATCCGCTTCAATTGAGCGAATACGTTTCTTATGTGCATTTTTAGAATTTATGCATATCTTGGCGATTCCATCCAGCCTTTGTTTTTTTTAAATATCCTAAAATAAGGTAAAAATAGCTAATGCACTTCAATATTAAAGTACTTATATTAAAGCTATTACATTGTAATATACATGTTGCAGGTTGTTGGTGAAATGTGGTTTAATATATTGAAGAGTATATGAATATATAGATTGAAATGTTGACCCTCTTGCTACAGTATGTAAACTAAAGCAGAGCCAACGCACAGTGAAATCCTCATGAAACATCTGTCATGGTTCTAGAAGGAAAGGCAGCAATAACTGGTTTACACTGGAAGAATGTTTGAGGCGGAGACTATTGAGCTGTAAACAAAACATCACATGAATAAAAGCATAAAAGCTCTTTGTTTGGGATGGAATGATGTCTTGCAATTGGGATTCATACATTCAGCTCCTGTTGCAAATATGACAAAGATTACTATTACAAATATTATATTATATTAAATTATTATTTTTTAAGTCAAGACTCAACTACATCAGCAAGATTTTATGATGGGACAAGATAGATAGACAGATAGACAGACAGATAGATAGATAGATAGATAGATAGATAGATAGATAGATAGATAGATAGATAGATAGATAGATAGATAGATAGACAAATAGATAGACAAATAGATAGACAAATAGATAGACAAATAGATAGATGGACGGACAGACAGACAGACAGACAGACAGACAGACAGACAGACAGATAGATAGATAGATAGATAGATAGATAGATAGATAGATAGATAGATAAAGTCACAATGGAAAAATTGATCAACATATGCTTAATTTACTTTAAGCAAAATATTATTTATTTATTTTGATTTTGGGGATGACATGCCTTTATAAGATTCATCTTCGGTCAAGTTCATGCCTTCATTTATGAATTAATTTCACCAAGTTCAAAGTCGGCATGCAAAGAAAACATGATGATCACACCAGTGTTGACAGCAGCTCAGTCTACAAACCTTTCCTGAAGCCCACTGTCAGTGCCCCCTCTCCTCTGGGAACGGCTAACACTAATCTGTCAGTCTGATTACATGTGTCGTTGGCAGCCGTCGGCATGGTCAGGGATGGCAATCAGGACAATGTGACTCGACAAAAAGAATATGCATGAATCAACTTCTCTACGAGACAATAGAGAGGGACGTCATTTGCAGGACACTACATTTGTACCAGCATTACACTGTAAAACAATTATATGATCAATAAGTCATGGCAACATATGTTTTTACATTACTTTAACTCATCAAAATCATTTAAGCAATTTTAACTTTTTTATATAAGTTATGAGATTCACCAAAGTGAGTCTGTTAAATGTATTTTAAGTTGAAATGACTTAAATTAAGGCAGCAACTGAACTCAAGAAATAAGTGGACATTGTTTACAGTGTAGGTACTATTTAAAGGGGTCATGTCATGGATTTATTCCTTGAGGTTCCCCTATAATGCTAAAGTTTTCTGCACAAAAAAACAACAACAAACACAATATATGCGGGAAAATGATTATTTTCAACCTTCATTCTGACCCTCTCTCTGAAACAATCCGTTTTTAACAGAGTCCTAAACAGAGGCGATGCGAAAAGGTTTTCAGCGACAAGCAATTTGTCTGTCCACACCAGACGCGACAAGACTACGAGATGTCAATCACAAACCACAGCCAATCAGAACAGAGTGTGGGCGGAGTCTCTTGTGGCAAGTGCACAGCACCAGAGCGAGGAAAAGAGTATTGTACATAATCAAATTCACAAATATCACACCATTTAAACATTATTAAAAATACATACTGAGTTACTAAAACAATCTTTGTTCTTTGAATGCACTTGTTCGTTCACAGTTTGAACGCTCTTATTTCCATTTGTTTAATTTAAATTATCCATTTAGTACGACAACAAAGCTGGGAGCACTAAATAATATTCAAAGTCACATTACACACTTAAAAAAGCACATAAACATTACCTGAGATTATCATTGCCATATTTTGTGTTGTTGTTCCGGCTGCAACGTCGCAGAAAAATAGAAAACGTTTCTGAAACAGAATCGTCGCGAATGGTTCGGACAAAAACTCTGAGTAACGTGGAAAAGATTTCTATTGCGTGTCGGGGCGCATCTGGTGTAAGGCGAGGCTCCTTTAAGGCTTGTCAGTGAACAGACACTGTTATGATTGGCTAACGTCACTGCACAGGACACAGTATCAACACACACTCGCTGTTTCACGCGAGTAAGTGTTCTGAAAACACTATCCATATAAATCATTTACAGACAAAGTATAATGAAATAATTGAATTACGGTTTGTGATGCTTCATCTTTCAGCTAAAGTTTCTTTGTGAACTCTCCATCGCACTGTGCCTCGATTACGAAATAAAACGCTCCGAACAAACATATAATCATCCGACTAATCCGGGACGCTATTAAAATAAACCATCGACTTGTTTCCGATCTGTACAGAGATACAAACCAGCTGTTTAAACTGGGCGATCAAAGCAAACGTTCTTTCACTCTTCCATTTGTCCAGTTGTCAGCTCAGACTCAAGCGTGTGGAGTTTGTCAGAAACTGAACACACATCTATATACTGTATCAGTGTAGACAGCATCAGTGATTATAATGGCTTCTGTTTGCTTTTGACACGACGCTAACATCCAGGGTAGGCAAATATCAGCCGTCAAGCGACTGAACGCCAGTGGGCGGAGCCTATGGTGCAATGATGTATAACTATTCGCCGATGTCCTGCTCTGAAGGCGGGCATATGCAAATGTATTTGTCAGTGTGTCGGAATGAGCTGTTGTTGCAGCTTGATTAAATAATTGCTTTGTTTATGATGAGGATGATGAAACTTGCAGGATGATTTAATGGTACAAAGACCTATTATGTCAAAAGATCAAGGCAAATTCGATTTCACATCATGATCCCTTTAAGTGTGCAGAAAAATGGCGCATGTCCCATAGTTGTCCCAGAACAGAGCTCTTTTGCCAGTTGGAAGCATTATGTTCTTTGAGAGAGGATGCTGTCACGCTGCTGGTAAGACTTGGACTATGGCATGGGAATTGCTGCCATGCGGTGGAGTGACTAGTCCTTTGGACTGCAAAGTGTTACATTAGCAGTATTCCAATTCCCGTCAAGTTTCAAAGACACTGAAGAAATGCTGAGCAGATGGCCAACTGGGAGGACTGCATGTGGTTGTCTGAGCAGCAGGGAAATCTTGTCCAAAGCCAAACTCACAGATCTAATGACAAAATGAGTCATAACCACTGTCTAAGTGGGCTGAACGTTTTCATTAAACGCATGTGTGAAATACAACAGCCATGATTTATAATATAATAGTATCTAATGAAAATCCATGCAACTCCTGTTTTCTGTTCCCTTGGCTGAGCCATGGGCGTAGGTTTGGTCTCAGCTTTGGTGGGGACAAGCATCTCCCCCCACGCGCAAATTATTTTGTGGTAAGATAACAGTGCTTTAATGGCGATTTCCTTTGTCATTTCAGACTGCTGGCAATACAGAATATCACAATACAGCAGTGAATCTACTTCATCTCATTATATTGTATCCTGACCCCGATACACCATCCTGTATACTGTCAATAAAGAGCTAGTATAACTGTATAATCTCAAAAATGCACTCTCAAAAAATAAAAACCTGAGACTGTGTAATGCTGAACAACCAAACATTTTAATTAAAATGAATTATTATGTACATTAGTTTCCGTGCTGCACACCCCTAATTAATGCTCCTAACCTTGAAAGATTGCAGAAGCTAGGTTTAACTGTAGCAATATCCTGGGTAACCAGGATCACCAGTTAATACTATTTTCCACAGTAGAATCTGCATTTGAAAGCCTGGTCAGTCACTACTACTGCTAGTTATTTGTGTGGCTAGTTATTTTGCCTACTTACACTCTGCTTTATGAAAAAGCTTCGTATGTCCCCTTTCTTCTTCTTGGGTGACATAGCTGATCTACAAAGTACAAAAAGGGACAAAAAAACGGTTTATTAAAATGTTTTACTCTGGCATTTGTATATGGCAGGCAGAGAGACAGCTCTGGTAACTTACCGTCGGCGTCGTCACGCGCGCACACACACACGCACACACCACCCGCTCGCTGCCAGTGAGTGCAAGCACAAAAAGTAGTCCCGGCCCGCGCGTGTAGCCTGTCAGATACCCCGCCGCCAATCAAATTACGGCATATCTTGTACTGTCGTCGTCCTGGCCGTTGGAATCGATCCAAATAGCAGCGCAAGTATCAAAATAGCAGTTTAAAGGAGCTTGCTAAATATTGGTGGGGACAAATTTGTCATCTCAAAATATTGATTGGGACTAGTACCTAGCGTCCCCCCCTAAACCTACGCCCTTGGGCTGAGCTATTATGCCACAGTATGAATAGAGCGCTGGAGTCGTGACGTTAAAACCCAAAAGACTAATTCGCCACTCAAGATTTTCCCTAAAGGGATTTTTCAATTTAAGAGTTAAATAAAGCCTGTGGTAAACATAATTTGACCATACTTGGACGTTTTGTTCTACAACGTAAATTACACACACCCATTTCAAAAATGCAAATTTTGAAGCTGTTATGCTTATTTTAAAAACGTATGTTTCTAATAAGTAACTAAATAAGGGGGTGTGAGTGTGTGTAGTTTACGTTGTAGAACAAAACATCCAAGTATCGTCAACTTATGTTTATGTAATCGGTCCTATTAGACCCACTCCGAGCAGGATTCGAACCAGGGTCTTCGGCGTGGGAGGCGGCCGCTAACAAGAGCGCCAAAGACCGCACCTCTAGCGTCAGTCGCTAGCGCACCTCTTGAGGCCAGAGGGGCTTTAGACGCACAGCTCTTACTGGCCTACGTTACACTCACCCCTCTAAACCTCACTCCCATCCGGGTCACGGCACCAAATATAACCGGTCCTACTAAACCCGCGCCGAGTGGGATTCGAACCAGGGTCTCTAAAGGCCGCTAAAGACCCAACTGCTAGCATCAGTCTTGAAGCCAGGGGAGTGAGGTTTACACACACAGCTCTTACTTGCCTACGTTACACTAACCGCAGACCTTATTTTACCCCATTATATAAAACTTAAATTCTGTCTCATGGGGCTTTTATTTAATGAATGGTTTACCAGCAAAATAATGACCATATTCAATGCATTGTTGTTACTATATTATATATTAGTTTGTCAATGAAAGCAGTCATTGTGGAAACAAAAACAAGATGATCAACTGATGTCAAAAACTTTCCAATGGTTATGTTGGTAATGCTATGCCATGACAGCAGCCATTTGTGAACTAGATATTAAAGTAAATATCTATTTATTTTGATCTACTGAAACCATAAGTAAGTCTATTCAAAAAAGCAGATGTGCAGATATGCAATCATTTAACTATAATCTAAAACAGTTTTGTGGTTGGATTGGTTTAATGGTAAACATCAAACAAGTTGTTTTTTTTAAAGTTTATTTTAAGCCACATCACATCATTAACATTTACAGCCAAATTTGGAGAAATGCTGTTTTGAATATTCAGCCTCTTAAAATATGCCCTTTAAATGAATCACAGAACAACAATTCTCAAGATCCTGTCATGGTCGAGGTTAAGACAGGGCCACTTCAGTTTTCTAACCACACTATAATTTTTATTCCCCTCCCTATTGATCACTTGTAACTTATATCTCCTTATTTTCCAAAAAATAACTAGGCCTATACTATAACTATCAGAGGGACTGAATAGCATTATCCTTAAAGCAACTGTCATCATTCATGTATTTGGGCACTCAAGGTCACTATAAGATATAGCAAACAAATGCTAATAACAAAATTTGGCCTACTGTAGAAAAATACAGTTCCAATGCCTTGATTACAATGAAATTAAATGTTCAAATTAGTCACACGTTTTAAAAACCAATTCAACATTAGAAATACAATGTTGAATATTTGAGATGTAAACTGAAATGCAGGAAGATAAGTGCTAGTACACAATCACACTGAGAAAGATGATGAAGCAACTGACCTTTAACTCAGAATACCATGATGGAATGGATTGTACACCCAATGGATATCGGCCGGTAAACTGCTTTACATATCCAGACTGGCAAAACTGGCATTTACCCAAATATGCCCAAAATTCAGTCCTTGAGGTCTTAAATTTTAAGTTACGCGTTTCTAGAATATCAGAGGTTCATTTGAGCAACAGTAGGAGGTTGCTGAGTATCATGTTCTCTAAAGTGCCGCAACACATAAACGGACAGAAGATAGTGTAAACCTTGACAACAGAGGTTGACTTGCCTGACAAACCCCTGAGGTCAACATGGGTCAAATACCAATGGAATATTTCAATGACTCTCCTAAAGTGTTTTTTGTCCATGTGAGGAACACACAACTGACCAAACCTGCATGGTAGAACAGTCTAAGTGTGGTAGACCACCTATGGTGAAGATATTACATAACCAACGAACAATGGTTACTATGGGACAATTATAAGCTGAACAGACTCTAAAATCTGATTGAATTAATTGCATTTGCAAAACTGGTGCTAAATAACCAATACACACAAATTAGAGCTGAACGACTCTGGATAAATTGAGAATCCCAACTTTTTGGTTTAAAATAGGGATCACAATTCTGTCATGATTCTGAATACAAGACAACTAAACAAAATAACATGTGATTTATTAGTTTATTACGAAATGTTAATTGCTGCAGTCTATTAAAAAATATTTAATTATTTCTGATTTATTTATTTTTTTTTTGGTTTGAAATGATTTAATGACTCAAACAGACTTCACTTGTTTCATTACTGGATGAATCAGCATTTTTGAACAAATCTCTTGAATGAATGATTCAATGAAGCACCAAGTTACTTTCAGAAGATAATTTACTCTATTTTAACTGCTACCGTAGACATCACTGTTAATATCCAAACGATAAACTTTTATCCCAGTACTTCTGTGATAATCTAAATTATTGTAAGACAGAAATAATGATGCTGTGAGGTTGAAAAGACTGTTTGTCAAGCTGTTTCATACCTATTCATGACAACGGATCTACAACACATATCTGAACGTTTACATCAAGATCACGTGTGTGTTTGAATCGAGACCGTGATCTTTTAATTAATGAGTAATCGTGAAGCTCTAACACATACAAGTGTGAAGACACATCAATTAAATTCTGTATTTAACAACGGTTAACGGCGCTATAATTAGACAAACAGTTAATACTTAGGCCTAATGGAATACTTTATTCAGATTTTTACAAACAAATCTAACTAGGTCATGTGCTACAGTTTTAAAACGGTTATGGGGTATTTGTGGTAAAATCACAGTAATGTATATCTGTATTGCTACATGAGAGAGCTGTCAGTAACTTCAAAATGCAGGTTGCAGTATGCGCATATGGATCCCCAGACACAAATAGTTCATTGTAGTTATTTAGTTTTTACAGATTTCTTTTTTAAACTACAAAGCAAAAACGTTGGATACATTATTAATGTGGAGAAAGCAGTTCCACAGCATGTCTATGTCCTTGGATGTTTCCATTTGACCTGCTTTTTCAGTGAGACATGGACTCCAACAACAACATGCCCAAACCGTGACATCTGATATTTTGAGGTCAAAGGGTGGTTAACGTGGGAACCAGCTTAAATAACAAATGACATCCTTGGTGGAACCGCGTCTTGCAATTGCTCATTTCTCAAAGGAAAGCTGTACTACATAAGTTTCACATATGTAAAGAGGCACAAGCAAATGTGTCAAATCTCCTTGATGACAAAGGACTGGTGGTAATCCCACTCATACTGATATAGCACAATACTGTTATTCCAGAGAATTACGCTATTGAAAACCAATGGAATGTAGCCATGTGTTCAAAATAGGGCTTACGCATCATAAGATTTCATGTGAACCATGTGAATTTTGAGAGGTGAATTTGATCTTTTTGTAATACTGCATGTTTAAGGGAACCCTAATTACCATGTTAGCACAATCATATTTGAAAAGTTTAAATTGAATTAAACAAATACTGAAGAAAATGTGAGTGATGGCAACACATGTTTGCTTACTGGTCCAACCCCAAGTCTCTATGCTATTATGCAGGATTTGTCAGATTTTTTCATGTTTGTGCCAAACAATCTTTAACCTTTCAGTATTACTAGCTGGGGAATACATCAAAGATAAGCAATATTATCATGTTATCTCATTTATTAACTCCTTTTTCGTCTTACGGCAAAGGACAGCTGAGAGGCGGCTGCTCCTGTGCATATTTGTGAGCCTCAAAGGTTTAGATATGCAAAGACGGTGCACTCGTATTACTATGAATGGGAGAAAGTCCAATGAAAAATATGGCGGAACAAGTCCCGCCTTCTAAATAAAAGAGCCAATCTTACGCTTGATGAACAGCTTTGGAGAATTTGATGTTTTCCCATTCTAAGAGATAGGAGCTGTAGTTGCAAGACTGAAACAGCTGCCCGAGGGGCGTTTCAAAGATGGCTGCCAAGGTACATGACTTGCCTTAAAGGGACTTTGGTTGTAGCAATCACAGATATGTCTGTTGACTGCATGAATGCAATGGCCAATCAGAGATATTAAGTTAGACAGAATCCACTCAATGCCACATTTAAAAGGCTGGAGTTTTTGTTCAATTGTTCTACACTGTTATGAATAATTTCATGAACAACATTGATTAAAACGGGCGTTTTCCCAAGAATTGGTTCGCTTTCGGTTCATAACTCACTCACAATTTTATAGCTCATGGTACTCACTGCAATGTTTTTGGATTGATAACTCCATCTAAAAGTGGAATTGAATCCGAAAATGGGATGACTGTCAGTGATAATCGTGGTAATGTACAGGACAAAATAGTCAAAATAGATCTATGCATAAAGTCTTGGAGTGTAAATGCAAACTAATAGACCTGCCAATGGGTTTCTTTGTTCAACAACCACTACGTTTTATAGGACAATTGCCCTTAAATGGAAAAATAGTGATATTCATATATTGAATATTGTCAAAATTTGGGAAAATGTTGAGATATAAATGTTTAGCTATATTGCCCATCCCTAACTAGTGATGCTTGCTTAAAACAGCATGGACTCTGCATGGCACAAAACTTGGAAACCATGCAACCTGGACATGTTGAAAATACCTTGGCATTAACATATGTGTCAATAGGCTGTTTGTCATTAACTTATAACAGTAGAACAATTAGCTTATGAAAGTTTAATGTTGCATAAACAAGCACAGTGATGTCATTAGTTACAGATGTACAGTATTTATCTCAGAAGCCCTAGATAAACCAGCTGTTCTGTCCTTTGAATGCTATTTTAATACCCTTTAAAGCAACCCCAAACGGGCCTGCGGGGGCTCGAGTCACCTCTCCTGCACAAGGTTAACAACACCCTGAGAGCTGTCACCAGAGGCCATACCACTCTCCATGGGAAAGAGACATTGCAGGATATTTTTGGGCTAAAGCAGCAACCGTTTGAATGTTGTTTGTTGACCTTGGGTCTCAGGCATGAGGGATGCATAACTGCTGGTCTTTCTCCCAAGTGTGCAAGAGATCTCATTATACTTATGGCTGAATAAGTGCATGTAACACTTACTGATATTAGACAGTTTTACCTCCCAGTAACTAGTGACGTAACTGCCAGTAAATGTGGCTTCTAGTACCATTTACTGGCAGTTACGACACCAGTTAATGGCAGTTAAAACTGTCTAGTATCAGTTTTTATTTACATTTAAGTTTCTTTCATTGCAAGTGATGGTTGTCACGTGTTCAGTGTTAAAACGACTTAGTACTGTTTTTGAGAAGAAAAAGTACACATTTCAGTGTTAAGCAGAAGAGTATGCAAGCTTTGGGACATACTACTTCGTCATAATTGAGTCTTTAACGGACGCTCTGTCGCTTAGTTAAGTGCAACCTGTCACTGTTTAAACTGCCCTGTCAATCATCTTGTCACTGTTTAAATCCTCCACATTAAATTAAAAATTAATTTCCTACCGTTTTGGAGAGAAATGTAGTCACACATTGATCTGCCAGTCATGGATCTTTTTATTGGGAGAACTCTTCTAATGTTTGCTTAATGATGCATTTAAAAGTTAATGACCAAACACATCGTTACAAAAGTTCACAATGCTGTTTTAGATAGATATAATGTAAATGCACGGATCTGCACTTCTACAATTCTGACCGGTATCTTTGGAATACTCATTTCAACATACTACGATTTGGGACACTAATTCGAATTTCAAATACTATTTAGGACGGATAGTATGCGAATTGGGATGCAGCATTATACTGTCTCAGTCTGTACTAAGAGCTGCATGTTCTAAGGATCTACTTGTAAGGAACTACCTGTTTGTCCAAAAAATAACATGTAGGGATTGGACACTGAAACTGAAACTCCCACAGTTAAATTACTACATTAGTATTAATACTGCAGCAAATTCAAACACGCTCTTATCTCCCAGCACTATCAATTCTAGAGGTTAACAGTGTCAAGACACATGCAAGCAAACACTATACGAATATTATAATACAGCATTAGCAGGAATCAAGGATTCATCGGGACAGCATTCTCGCACGGAGAAGTGCAATTACACAACATTTTGAGATGAAGAGGTGCTCTTTTGGTTTTCAAGGGTCAATCAAGGTCAAGGTCAAGGTCAACTTTATTTGGTTTATTGGTCCGTCTGATTGCTGTCACACCTCAAGCAAACCGCCCCAGAGTTCGTTTGCAATCGGGCCGAGACCACCTCATTCAGGCGGTTCTAGAGCGATCGATTGTTTTGGTGTGGATCCGAGCGCGATTGCCGTGTTCACATTTGCCTAAACGAACCGAACCAAGGGAGAAAACGCACCAGGTTTAGAAACAAATGCTCAGGTCAATATAGTTGTCATGCGTCTACATGAAACTACTGAAACATTGGCATGGTGGCCAATCTTCACTGATTCCATCAGTAAGAGCAGAGTGTGACGGTTGAATTAGCAGAGCAATAGCACAGCTGTACATAAAATATTGTAAAATATGTAATACAATCCACACAACATAATGGAGTTCAAAAGAGAACAAATTGTTGGTGCGCGACGCGTCTTGCCAGCTCATCTGTGACCATGACAGCAAGTCTTTATGGTGTATCGAGAGCTATGAGATCCAGGGTAATGTCGGCATACCACCATGTACGATGAACCACATCCAACAGGAGTAATAGTCTACACAAGAGGAAGCTGTCTGAAAGGGATGTTACCTGGATTGACTCCAAAAAACATAAAACCACAGCTGTTCAACTCACTGCAGAATTAAATCTGCAGCTCGACTCTTGTTTCCACCAAAACTCCCCAGAATCAATATTCATGGTCAGGCTGCTATAGCCAAACCTTTGATCACTTGTGCCAATTCCAAATGTTGGTTTCAATGGTGCCAGAAGAGGAAATATTGGGCTGTGGACAGTGTGAAACATGTGTTGTTCTCAGATGAGTCCACCTTCACGGCCGTTCCCACATCCATGAGAGTTACGGTGTGGAGAGGAACCAAAGAGGCTGTTGCGTGTCCAGAGTGAAGCTCGGGGTTTGGGCTGCAATATCATGGCATTCCCAACTGTGCTTCATGGACGCCGCCAAGGATTACTAAACCGTTCTGTATCTGAAGGGGGTGCCGTGTATCAGCATGGAAATGTGCCAATACACACAGCAAGACTGGTGAGAGAGTATTTTGATGAACATGAAAGTGAAGTTGAATGCCTCCCATGGCCACTTTGGGGTGTTTTGGGGGAGCAAGTAAGAAAACGTTTTCCTCCACCAGCATCACGTAGGGATAATCAGGATCAGTGAATGATTTTTTTCTTTTGTTGTGTCATTAACATTAACAACAGGCCTATATGAGGTTGCTGTCCCTTTAAAGGGGTGGTATAATGCCCTTTTCACAAGATGTAAAATAAATCTCTGATGTACCCATAGTGTGTATGTGAAGTTTTAGCTCAAAATACCCCAAAGATATTCTTATATAGCACGTTAAAGTTGTCACTTTTTGAGGGTGAGCATAAACGCACCATTTTGTGTCTGGCCCTTTAAATGCAAATGAGCTCCTGCTCCCGGCACAGAGGGCGGAGCTTCAAGAGTGTGTGTGTGTTAGCAGCTCAGATTACCTCACGCAGACACACGCTAAAATGTCAGAAACTGTTCTGCCTTTTATGTTTAAACCGGAGTCAGACACAGATGGAGATACTCAAGAAGAAGTGACAACATGTAGAATGCAACAGGACGTCTCTGAATGGTCCGTTGATGAATTTATGTTGCTGATGTGGAGTTAACTATCTTCAATTAGCATATTCTGTCATGATAATCTATAAATCGCTTATATAGGAACTGTTGTGAGACGCACACAAAGTGACTTTCTATTGCATGTGAAAAGACAGATGCTACAGTTTGAGCTGACTCACAAATGTGCTCGACTACAACAGCTCTTCCTCTTCTCAACATGGACTGCGTTCCCGGGGGCGGGGTTTATGTAAATTTTAGGGTTGGTGATGTCACTAACCCGGGAGGAAGCTCGTGTAGTTCTACCAGCCGTTTGTTGTAGTCCTTAAAAAACGATTTATTTTAAAGCAAATATCTCCCTTTGCTTTGAACTTTGAGCGTTGTAACTTTGCAAATGTTGTTTATGCTCAAACAGGAACATTACACACTAACTAAAGCTAGAAAAGTGAAATCATAATCATTTTGAAACATAAATGTGTGTATTTGACTGTTGCAAAGCGCAATAAGCCGTGAAAGTGAACTGAATTCAGCACTCGTGTGATTTGGATGTGTGCCGCAGAAAGCCACCTGTCAGTAATTAATTCAGTTTATTGTGCTTTTTTTATTATTATTTTTTTATTATTATTTATTTCATTCATTTAAAACAAATGCAACGACAGCATTTAACATGAATGAAAAGGAGCAGAAGGAAGTAAAAACTTATAGTGTCTGCCCCTTATCAACACAAAATCATTTACCGTTCCAGTTCATTTGAGCTGTCTCATGCAGCCGTCTCTCAGCTTTTAATAACTCATCATCAAGGACGTCCCGCTCTTTCTTCTCATTCATCCATGTTTCTTTACTGCTCTAACGGGTTTAATCAGTCCTGTGCTGCACGGATATATTTACATACTAAAAACTATACTAAAATACTCTCGCGCCCCACACTTTGATAACCCCCAGGACGAATTGATGCTGTGTTTGGCCCCAAAAGGCGGCCCTTAACCATTCGAATAACTTATTGTGGTCTAAGTTTCATTGTCCAACCCCTGTAGAAAACCAACTCGCATGGATAACATCTTAACAGAGGCACTATCAGAAATTAATCAGAAATTAAAACTAAAATACTAAAAGTATAGTGATTTTTTGCAACTGTTCATCGTAAGCGAGTACAGCTAAATGCATATCAGGCTCACTGTAAAAACATGCCGCTACCTACATTTTTGTCATAATAACTTTTGCTATATGTTCCTACAATTCACTGCAGTTTCCAGCTTCCAGAAATGAACACTAGAGGCAGTAAAACACCAACAACTTGTATTCCTTTTCACACAAATTAAGATTACAGGGGCAGATTTTTGATTAATAAAGACTTAAAGGTACAGTGTGTGATTTTTAGCGACATCTAGCGGTTCGGTTGCGAGTTTGCACTAAGGGCTCTGCCCACTGCTCACCCCTCCCTTTCGAAGAAGCTACGGTGGCTAAAACGGGACAAACATATCGTCGTCTGAGACAGCAGAGAATAGCCAGAGTAAGCCAAGAGTGTGTAACACTGTCACTGTTTCTGTACCACAGTCCATTATAAACCACATCATGGATAAAGTTTACAAAGCCATAGTTAGGTTAGGATCAAGGGTCTTAATATATAATATAATAATAGTAATTAGCTGATTGTCTCACGAACGTAACCAGCAGATTTCTCCCCACATAGCAAACCCATAATACAGCGAGGGAGAAGAACCACATGAAACTATGCAACTATATATTTTTTCTAACAGGGTAGTAAAAGTTTAGCTGGCTAATATGAGCTGTTACTGTGGCTGAGCTGGTTAAAGCGTTAAGCCTTGTTTAAACTCGACGCGTCCGCATGAGCGCAAAGGTGCGAGCGGCAGAAATGACATGATTGTAACAGCGCGCGCGCCTCCGCCTCCCCTAGACACCATTTACTACACACAATAGGCTTTTTTTTTTCTCTGATTTTGAAAACTCTTTGCGATCGACTTAAAATGCTTCCAAGATCGACTTGTCGACCGCGATCGACGGGTTGTGATCCCTGTAACATACTGTTTTACGGTCAATGACAAGAGTACTAATCAGCTGTCTCACGAATGTAACCAGCACATTATCCCCACATAGCAAAGCCATAACACAGCGAGGGAGAATAACTAAGTTAAAGTTACATGAAACAGTCCAACTACACATTTTACAACACTGACAAGGGAAAAGTCACTACTCACGGTGTTTATGGCTAGCTTCTAGGTTTCTGCGGCTTCTCTTTCAAGGTAGTGACGAAACGCGGTCTGTTTGTTCGCGTTCGGCTACGGTAGAAACATGACGTCACAATATGTCGACCTTCATAGAAGGGGGTGCCCGCGGTTATGTAGATATAAATGTCTCATTCTAAGGTAATAAAAACATTATGGTTTATTAAGTAAGCTCTTTATACACCACTGAACACATAGTTATGGATGTCATATTGCATTTCACTTAATAGATACTCAAAGATTTTACACATTGCACCTTTAATATCTCACGGTTCTTTGCACAATACTATGTTATGACCTCAAAACAATGCAGCATTGAGTCCAGTGAAACACAAGACACGATAAAAGAGCTCAAAGACTTGTAGAAGCAGCTAAAATGTCATGGTTGCTTTTGTAAACACTATCAGTTGGATTTAGAGTAGGTTGTACGTTATTTTCAAGAGCGATATAGCTGTAACCTCTTAGTACCACTCACCGGACATTCAACAACCACCGTAATAAATCATTGCCAGATTCACGTTCATCAGTTTTGGATAAAACTGAACGCGCGTTTAGAGCCGCTCACTGACTTTTTGTAAACATACAAGAAGGAACATAAAGTAATTTTGCGGACATGTCGCCAAATTCTCCTTTTTTCCACCAGGTCTGGGTCGAGTCAAAAACGTTCAAACTCATCTTTGGCGTTGATTTTATCTTATCTTTCTTATACAGATATATTTTATTGATTGATTTTTTGAGAGCATTTACAGTACTATTTGATTCAAAACAGACAAATACAGCACATGGCTTTGTAACAAGACGTATTGGTAGGACGAGCCTCCTGGAGAGGGGAACACAATGGCTGTGCTGGCCAACAATGGGGTCGTGCATGTCAGCGTTACTGTTTTGGCGGTTTCCAAGCACATCAGTGTCGACTCTCCGAAACAGCTGAGGCATGTGCAGCACTGGAAGTCTGGAGATAGCTTGCTTGTTTTCTTGTGATTACATCTGCTTGTTTTGGCACGCTCTTGAAGCGCTCCTCCCTTACACAAACGTATTGTGAAGGGGACTTTTTCAAACACAAAAAGGCAGAGGAAGGATCTACTTAGATACAGCGCTCTGTTTTCCCCATTTCAGATGCTTGCTCCAAGTCATGCTAGTCACGTAGATATTGGACTGTTCAACACCAACACCAGCTTTTGTATTATTGAAAGGACTAAAATCATTTATATTTATAACACAGTGACAGCAAATATGTATATATCACAATATCCATCCATCCATCAATTCTCCAATCCGCTTGTCCTGGTCACATGTATGCTGTAATACATAATATATATGTAATATATCCCAGAGTCTCAGGCAGGGAAACACATCGGACAGATGGCCAGTCCATCACAGATATTGCCACCATATCGGTATCAGCCGGTATATGTTCATTTTTTTATGTTATCGTTATCAGCTTAATAAGAAAATATGGTCAATATATTAAAGCTGATGAATAATGTATTATTTCCTTCAGCTGATACTCTTTAGATGCGCACTGATCAACATGATGGTTTTTAATTGTTTATGATTGGAATCACTTTTAAAAAAGGAAAATACAGTAAAGTGCAACATGTGCAGTGCAAGTCTGTCATAAAAGCTACATAAAATAATAGTCCAGACTATCATCTCTCCCTCACAAACTACATTTCCCATAATTTACTGCCCGGACTCATCATCGCTGATTGCATTCACCTGTGTCTCATTACCATGTTAGTCTCGGTCTATTTATACCATGTTCACGCATTCACTCACTGCGAAATTTTGTATGTTGTTGCACTGCATTTCCGAGCGTTTTCCCTTGTTTCATGTCTCTTGGTTTTTGGATTTCTTGCCTGTTCCGTGGATTACTCTTTTGCCCCTGACCCCTGCCTGATTTGTTTGTTTGTTTGGACTGCCTACCTGTGTTTTGACATATTGCCTGATTATTGGACTACGTGTCTGGATTTCCCCTATTAAAGCTGCATTTGGATCTCTTCATGTTTCAGAGCAGTTCGTAACAGAAAACTTCGCCACACCAAGATCCAGCAGCGATGTCAAACATGGACCCAGCAATCAGCCAAGGTGACCGCCCTATTGAGAATTATGTGGAGGAGTTTTGTGGACTTTGTTATGGGGTGGACGTTGACGATAATGTCTTGAAAGACATGATCCGCCACGGCCTTACAGACCTCCTGGAATACCTTATGCCTGACAACTCCCCGCAATGGATGTTAGAGCAGGACATTGACATTGCCCTTCGGATAAGCTCTGCTCTTCACGTCACGCCCGTTCAGCCTGAGAATCTTCACGTCATGCCTGTTCAGCCAGATTTTCAAGTCATGCCTGTTCACCCAGATCTTCGTGTTATTCCTGATCTTCGCGCCATGCCTGATCTTCAAGTCATGCCAGCGCTCCACGTCGGCCCTGCCGAGCCTGCGCTTCACATCGGTCCTGCCGAGCCTGCGGTTCACGTCGGTCCTGCCGACGTTCACGTCACGTCTGCCAATCCAGAGACTGTTCACGTCACGGCCGCCAAGCCAGTGTCAATAATTGTTATTTTCCAGCATCCTAAAAAAAAAATTATGTTCTTTTGTACTGTATTGATCTGTCCACCTAAAACACATTTTTGGTGAAAAGGATGAGGATAAATGAAGGAGATGCTGGATGACACGATTTTGTTTGAATAAGAAATTAATGTATGAAATTCAAATTTAATATAATGGCTGTGACGTAGTTAATCTGGTTAATTTCTGGACTTTTTTTTTCTTTGGCTAGTAGAAGTTCTGAAAGGCCGGTAACTTAAAAATTTAGTAGCCAAATTGGCCAGTGAGTGAAAAAGTTCATTTCAAACCCTGACTGTATTACAGTACAACAACAACAAAAACAAAAATGTCTAAATCCATTGCAATATTAACCCTCTGGGGTCCTTCATTTCAGAGTCACACTCAGGACCTTCGGGTCCAAATGGGCCGGAAGGGTGGGATTAATATTTATTTTTAAAAAATCATCTTTTTTTTTTTACTTGTTTTTTATAATATTTTTTCTTTTCTTTTTTGGTGTTTTGAGATAATTTCAAAAATAAAAATGATTTATAATTAATATTAATGCAATAATTATGACCCATTTTTCCCCATTGAATATAATAGAAATGTAAAAAAAAAATATATATATATTTTTAAAGCTGTATTTCATTTTAGAGTCAAGCCTAGGCCTCATGAAAGCAATTTTTGAAATGAGATGGATACCATCTGGTGGACAAACTGAGCATTTTAAAAACTCAAAACCCATATGTAATCTGAATTTATTAGTGTGTATTTGTATAAAACTGTGTTTGTGTGTGTGTGTGTGTGTGTGTGTAGATGTGTCTGTTTTGCACTCTTGATGTTTTATAGATTCACCCCTTCACTGTTGTGTGCTTTTTTTCTGGATCGTGGTTGATTTGTAGATTGTACGCACAAAATAACTCTATATTTTCACATTTTTGCCAATTTCCCATTCATTTCTTATGCGGGTCCATATGGACCCGAAGGTCCTGAGTGTGACTATTTTTTTTACAACCACTTAGACTATTCAAATGCTGTCCCCAATTTTTTGGGGTGTTCATATACCAAGTACCAACAAAGTCACCAAATTTCGGACCATTCCGATAAAGCTATGATTTAAAAAAAAAAATTATTTAAATGGGCCGAAGGACCCCAGAGGGTTAAATAGAATAAAACATATTTTGAACGAAAAATCATTATATATATATTGTATTGTTCGCTCATAGTTCCATACATTACTTATTGTGTGGAGGTGTGGGGTCATACATGTAAAACTAATACAAATTCAATGTATATTACAAAAGAAAGCAATAAGGATTGTAAAACGGGCTGACTATTATGAACCAACAAATATATTATTTATTAATTTACAAGCTTTAAAATTTGTTGATTTAGTTGACCTTTATACTGCACAGATCATAATTTTCATAAAGTCATAAAGTGTTCAGAGGCTGTTCGAAATAAGAGAAAGTCAATATAAACTAAGAGGAATGTATATGTTTAAAAAAAGTAATAGCAAGAACTAATACAAAAAAAATAGATGTATATCTGTTAAAGGGGTAAACCTATGGAATAATAATTATAAGGAATTCAAATTGTGTACTTCACTCTGTAAATTCAAGAAAATGTTTAAAAACAAGGTGATAAATAATTATATAACTCAATATGAATAATTTGTGTACATCATATGTAAACTATTGAAATAATATCTGATATCTGTACCTTTGTAATCATGCATGTACATCTTGGAAATTGTCTTATGTAACTGTTTATTTTGAATGGATCAAATCCAGAGAGAAAAGTGACGCTCATTAGACAATTATGTATAAAGGGTATGCATAATAAGCATAGGCTTCTACCTACACTTTTTTTCGGTTATTATTATGTATATATATTTTTCCTTTACTTTGGAAAATTATGTGTGAGGATGAAATAAATTTTTTGTTGTCAAGTCAAGTCACCTTTATAGTGCTTTTTACAATACACATTGTATCAAGGCAGCTTCACAACGATAACATGAAAATAATACAACAAAGTTTTGTTTCTAGAAGAAAATTGCGTCTTCGTCCACCTTAAGTAAAGCAGATCAATAATATAGTTGAATATTAAATGTTCAATGTTGTTGTACACATATGTGAAATATTAAATAACTCCTAGAGTGTTTGGTTGAGGAAAGATCCACCCTGCCATACAGGGAAACTACATCAACCGGTATACGTGTAGCGACTCCACCAACTGAGAAAAAAACAAAGTAAAACTGCACAGATGAAAGGCTGACGGGGTGTTAATAGCAGGGTCACAGATTCTTCTGCATTACGTAATGGCTTCCCCAGCGGACTGGTGAAATGATGAGGGGAAATGAGCCTGAGTTTCCGGCACCTTCTGCTCCTCTGCCCGGGCTCAACATCCGTGCACACATGCCCTTCTTCCCTCCAGCTTTTCCCTGCTCTCCGTGTGTGGGAAACTCGGGCCCCTCGCCTCGGACACACGCCTGCGCGCTGGGGCTATTTTAAGAAGCTGTAAATATGGGAACTTCCTCTGTGTTCGGGTATCTCATATCTCAATGGATCGTTTTACACTATTAACAAGCTTCAAGCACAGTAAGCTGACTTACGAACTGGGACAAACCAGATGCCCACAACGATATTAAACTGAACTCTTTTAGCTTAGGAATGTAAGGAGGACAGCTGAAGAACAAACGCATTTTGACCAGAGTGAAGTCTAAGATATAAGACGACGTCAACATGGATTAAACCTCATTTACTTAAATCTGTGTTCTTCAGCCTGTATGTCCTAGTGCCGGTCAACATTATGTAATTAACAGAAACTGACTGCATACTAGGGGTGGGAATCTTTTGGTACCTCATTAAAAATCTATTCGATATGTGCATAGATTTGATAGTAGTTTACTGTTTTGTGTTACTTTTCTTATTTGACTGCAGTAGACGTTTAAGAAAAAATACTTAAATGTGAACGTTGAAATTTATTTAGTTTTTCTTCCCATTTTAGTCAACCCAATATTATAAAACAAATTCCCTCTGACTGCAGTTTTTACACACCGTAGGACAAATACAATAAAAACACTGGTACAGTAGAATAGGTTTATTTAACGTAGTAAGAAATACTACTCAAACTGAATAATCAAATGTAAAAATAAAACACTGTATAGCCTTCACTGTATGAATTAAATATAAATAGATTCATATTAAAGATAAAAAAGTGAATCAGTCAAAAGCAGTGAGTTTTCTTATTAACGTTAATGAAAGTGAAGGCCACAGTTTATGAGGCTGCTGTCCCTTTAAGAATGAATGCACAGATCTAATACACTGTTACACATCTGATTTCCTCCCATTTGTTTTCATACGCGTATAGGTCATACAGACTCTGTTTACACTGAATACTCCACATAATGTGCACTTTGACATAATCATGTGTGTATCGGTGAAAGAGTAATGAATGTGCGATCGCATGTGACAGGCTGCTAGGGCTGGGTATCGTAACAAAATGTTCGGTACCGATACCGATACCGATACCTTGACTTCGATACCGGTTCCTGAACGATACTTTTTTCGATACCAATTTTATGTAACCAGGTTTAACAATATAACATTACCTAATTTTTTTTTCAGTTTGTTGACTTTTTTACACTCATATTTTGAGTATGTAAAAAAGCACCAATGCTAAAGTTTTCTATGTTTCCTAATCATTTAACAACATGTATTCTTTACTTCAATGAGCTCATTGTTTCTGCTTTAACTTAATGCATTAATTAACGATGAAACTGAATGAAAATTAATTGAAATGCATTACACTGTCACCTCTGATAACAGATCACTCTAAATTGTAATTTAGACATGCATTTTCTGTAAAGCTGCTTTGAAACGATATGTATTGTGAAAAATGCTATACAAATAAATGTGAATTAAATTAAATATAGGCTACTGGGGGGCGGGATATATACCTGCACGTGAAGCTTGCAGCAAAGCACTGGCAAAAGTAGCCTTATGATTATGGATGTGGAAACAATAGCAAGGAGATATTTTAATTATTTATTAATGAACAAGTGTTTACTAATGGTGTGTTCACACCGAACGCGAATTTAATTATTTGTGCGAGTAGATTACATACATAGTCAATGCAAAGACGCGAATAGACGCATCATTCGCGTCGGGCGTCGCGAATGACGCGAATTGGGCGACGCGTTTGCCGCGAACGTCTTCCGCGCAAGTTAAAAAATTTGAACTCGAGCTGAAGATTCAAGCGTCGAACTAGACGCGATAGACGCGTATTTGACGCTCTATTCGCGTTCGATGTGAACACCATTACTCTCAAGTGTATTTTATGCGCTTCAGTGCCTAGATTTACCGTGTTGCCGGTCTTGGCAGCAATGATCTTGTCGAAAATATTGCATCGCGTGCATCTGGGATCCAGTCTGGCACATGACATAGGTACACTTTGGATCATTTCTACATATTTTCTATCTATCTGGGTTGGGACGCACGCTTACACACACACACACACACACTGCAGCCTCACGTGCGACGAGCCGCGTCTCTGGGCAGCCGCGTAATCTAGTGTTTTTCCGCCACAGCCAATCATGCTGCATGCTTATTGTTTCACTGACGTTGACGAGATTAACCACTTAGGTACCGAAATGTGGTACCGAAAAACAAGACATGTTTCGATACTCGGTAGTATCGAGGCAATTCGGTCGGTACCTAAAAAGTACCGAACTCGGTACCCAGCCCTACAGGCTGCACGTCAGGGTACGTCGTAAGCTACGCATGCTACACACAGCCGACGACGTAGCTACGTGTGAGTTTGACGCAGAAGTATAAATTGGAATTTATTGTAATTAACGTCAATAACTTTAAGTAGTACCGCAAAGATAAAGAAGTGAAACACTTCGATTTTTGTCATTTGTGAATTGATGATTTTTCCGCACCCCGACTGCATACCATTATTATTATTCAGGTTTGACTTCATTTTAGTATAAAGCATCCACTTGTTTCACTCAAAATCCAAACTATTCCCGATGGATATCCAACATTTTCCCTGTTAAACAGAATTAAAATAAACTGTGTATGCCATGTTATCTTGACTTTTAAAATAAGTCTTGTTTACATGCGATAATCTTCATTAGGAATAAAATATGATAGTACTTTTTGTACTGTATGAACATTGTACCAAGTGTTTTCCTTTTTTCTTTAAAGTCGGCATGAAATCAAATTTGACAATTCTTCTTTTTATATGTAATATTGTAGTGTTTATTATAAATGATTTATCTGTGCACTTCATTATTTTTTTTAAATTCATGTACCGTTATAATCTTTAATCAAATACATTACCCTTCCCTCCCCCCTCGAAACGACCACTCTTCTCTTTCGGTCACGTCCAATGGCGAAAGGGTGCGGCCAGAGCCGATGAGGGTGCGGCTATCGGTGCAACTCCTCTCAGAGAAGATACATTCAAATCTGCCTCCATTTTGTTTGCAACGCCCAACCTCCAACGATCCAATCAATTCCCAAAGGACGAAATCAAGCCCCGCCTTTCTAATTTCAGAAGCCGTTTCACTCGGATATACGTCACAACAAGGAAAAAATGACAATCTCAACATCCGTTTCATGCCGACTTTAACCCGCTGAACCCGACGGCATCGTCCACGACGCCACACGACTCCTCCGATAAATATTTATATTATTTGATGAAAATTTGATCGATTTTCTTACCGTTTTTTGCAGCAGAAAGCTAACGAGCTAGCCGTCACGGGGGTGTCTTTCGTGTCTTTCTAGCCTTTACAGAAGGTTTTCTATCCAGCCTGGAACTTGTGCGTCCTTTCAGAGTGTTTCAGCAATAAATCCAAACGCTTATATCCAAGTTTTATCGACTTGATGTCCATAATTTATACATTATCCGTCATTTTTGCCGCTAGCTCGATGCTAGCTGCCATTTTGGATAACACGTCATGCGTTGCGTGAGGTTGTTGACCAATGACAGGCTGATCCGTCATCCACGTTGGTGTGCGTCATTACGCATGAACCAAGGCTGATATTGTGGAGAGAGAGACGCACAGAGAGACGCGAGTTTTGAATAATGGATCGTCAGATTGAGAAACATGGATCTAAATCAAGCGCTGGTCTTTTTTGATCCCATGGAGGATAATGGATTTTCTGGAGAAAAGAGCTTTTTGACTGATGAGGAACTAGATTACCTGGATGGTCTTAGACCCTGCTGAAGAATAAGTTCCATTTATTTATTTACTGTAAAAGTGAATATCACTATTCTATGATATATCAATATCATATTATCACTAATATGATAAAATATACATTTTTTAAATATGTAAAAATAAGTTCTGTAAAAGTAGTATTTCGTTTTTCTATGTTTGTTACAGAGTTGTGGATTACACTTTGTCTGCCATAGTTTGTCTGTAAAAGTATATATAAAAAAAAACTAATATAATAAAATATACATTTTCTAAATATGGTCAAACAGGCCACCCCCTGGAAATGCAAAGCCTGTGATGTGGCCCTCTGTGTGATTCCTGATAGGAACTGTTTTGAGGCTTGGCATCAGTGAATTTCATGAGGCCCAAAACGCCTGGACTTCTTTTGGAAAAATGTAAATAGTTTTGGTTCTGTTCAAGTTATAATGTTTATTCCTGTGCTCCAGGACTCCAAAGACATGAACAAACTGTTTTCCAGAGGACATTTGCTTAGCTTTTATTTATTTGTGTGTGATTTCAATAAATGTTTGAGTGATTCAATTTCCGTTTTATTTTTTATTTGTCTTTGTGGTCCCATAACTTATTTTACATTCAGGTGACATCAATGCAACACAAATATGCTGAAAGTTCAATTTGTCCTGAAAAAAAAGAGGTGTGTCAATTGTCTGTGCACAAAAGGGTTGATGTTTTACAAGCTTTTTTAGTAAATAACACCAGACGGAAAATTTATTTTAAAAATACCCTTAGGTCACCAAACTCTTTAACTGTTGTTTTAAATAAATAAATAAATAGGCCTTCTGACTAGTGGTGGGGGAAAAAATTGATTCTGTTCAGTATCGCGATATTTTGCGCACGCAATTGTATCGATACAGTAGCGCAAAGTATTTCAATATTTAATCATCAAATTATCTGTTTTACTTTTTTTTCCATTGGTTTTCTCGAAGTTTACTCTGATAATTTACATTTGCGTATTACATAGGCTACACAAGGTGGCACTTGTTGCGATGCTTTGTTGTCGCGCATTCAACAGCAAATTCAAATGAAAATGGCTTCCCCATCACAGCCGGCTAAACACGACGCTCCGTCGTCTTTCTAATCGAAAGTGTGGGTAAATTTCGGTTTTCATCCAAAAGCGTGTAGTAAAGACCTCAACATTATTTATATGATTATTCTCAGGTTAATGTTACTCTATTATGTCTGCTTTATGTTACTCTGTTGTATTTAAATAATTTTAAGTTATGTGCTGGGATTCATGTGAGAGGTCTCCAATTCTCAGAGAATAATGACGTCCGGTCCTGTAATAAGGTCCTGTGTCCTGAATGGTCAAGGACACATTTTTGCACTATCCTCCTAAGTTTTTGCACTTCAGCTAATGTGTAGAAGATAATGTTCACAGAATTAAATGTGACATTTGAAGTGAGTCTTATTTTTCTCATTTTATGTGATCCCTTTGAATAATATGGGGGACATGAATCGCAATATATCGCAGAATCGAATCGCAATACTTGCTGTATCGCAATATGTTAAGAATCGCAATAATATTGAATCGTGGCCCAAATATCGCAATACTATGGAATCGTCAGATTTTTGCCAATTCCCACCCCTACTTCTGACTCTGTATGCTTATGACGTATAGGGCAATTCCATGCAAAGGTCATCTTTACCATGAAAAAATAAAGTTTTAACCAAAGGAATAAAACCCTTTTTAAGTTGTCCATTTAGGTCTGTAATATACTGTATTAATGTGCTTAAATTTTTTTTTAAAGAAGATTACCTTGTTTATCCACCAGATATGAGGTGAGCAACAATGCTTAAATTACATTTTCAACCAGCCATATTTCATGCTTTCAAAAAAAGGTATCAAAGACCCCCCTTTTTAAACTTTATTTTAACAGTAAGCATTTTGAAGAAAGATGGAGCCATGCCTGAGAAATAAATACTAATTTGGTCATAACAGCACTTTCTGTTGAATTTATAAGGGCTATAATAAAGAGGTCTTGACGCTTCAGTGCACTGTCACGTCCATAACGTTTTAAAGGTTTAGTTTATTTAATATGACAATTATAAATGCAAATAACTTGAAACTTTAATTACAAAGCTATATTATGTTTATGCTTATTAGGATAGACAATTCATTTCACTACTTTGCTCTGAACAACCATAATAATGCGTTACGGACGTGACCGTTATAGACGCTTCATATTAAATCATGCATATGACTATTGTGATCTGTTTCAAGACAGAAATGATTTTGGCCACTTCATTTCAAGTTTTGTTTTGTAGAAAGACTTTATTTAAAGTGAATTTCGTTTTGTATAAATTGTAAATCAAAGTTTCATCAACCAATTGCCTGGATTTAATAAATAAGCAAATATAGCATGGAGGTGCGATCACTTGCAACCAGGGCAGTCCATAAGGGGGGATAAAGGGGAACGTTTTCTGGGGCCCAGCCGCTAGGGGGGGCCCATGCAGTCCAGCAATAATTATGTTCATCCTAAATATAAGCAAAGGTTACCATATTTTATTTTTAACCAAAATAGCACCATTTCTTGTTGAAAGTGAGAAAAAAATCCATTTTATTTAATGTTGCTTGAGTAAAATGTAGCCTGCTGTGTCAATGAAACACCCCTCTCCTGAAAATGGTCTGAGTTGGCTATTTTGTTGTACGTAAGTCAAAACGCCAGTGCTTCGCGAGTTCGCGCCAGTTCGCGGTCAGCAGCACAAGTGAGTGACACGATGGAGTGCGCGAATTGACACGGTAAGACCATAGACACTAAAAGAAAAAGTAAGACCTATTGCTCACCATCTCCCCAGTGTGATTGAAGCAATCGATTGCCTAAAATCGTCCTGTAAATTATCTAATGAGGCCTTATCAGATGCGCGAGGACTGAGAGAATATTTCATGTCATTTACAGCAGTTGTCATGTGCACTGTCCGGCTAAAACTACTACAACATATCGAAGATAGGATGGAATTTGCTTCTACAGAGTGGCAGCCTTATGGTGTGTTCACACCGAACGCGAATAGAGCGTCAAATACGCGTCTATCGCGTCTAGTTAGACACTTGAACATTCGCTCAAGTTCAAAATTTTTCAACTTGCGCGGAAGACGTTCACGGCAAACGCGTCGCCCAATTCGCGTCCTTCGCAACGCCCGGCGCGAATGATGCGTCTATTCGCGTCTTTGCATTGACTTTGTATGTAATCTACTCGCGCAAATAATTAAATACGCGGTCGGTGTGAACACACCATTAGATATTGGACAGGTCGTGGGAATGGGGTTGTTTCATGACAATTTTCTTTCTTTTTTCATTGGTTGTTGCGTTAAATCGTACCCAGATACAATAGTGCTATTTTCTGATTGGCTTTTGTGTAGCTCGACTAACAACACAGAGGAGACGCGCTTGATTCCTGCCGGGTGAGAGCCAAAGTGAGAGCGTCGCGGCCAGAGACATGTTGGACGCTGCGGCAAATTCTATTATAAATAGTTTTTCCGCGTGAGAAATACAATATGTGGCGGGAGTGCGTGACAAAATACCGAAATGAGTGACTGTCATGCTCAATGCGTGACACTTGAAAGCCCTGTGTGTGTGTGTGTGTGTGTGTGTGTGTGTGTGTGTGTGTGTGTGTGTGTGTGTGAGACCCCATGAACTATAGACCCCATCACTGAGTAAGTCTCAGTTAAATGTATGTGTTAATGTTGGAGAGAGAGAGAGCACACGCATGATATGAGTAGCCTATTGCAGATTTGGGGAGGGCCCATTCACTGGACCTTTTCAGGGGCCCAGTCATTTCTGTGGGCAGGCCTGCTTGCAACACATAAACTTGAGCGCGTCTCATAACTGAACAGAATCATTTCAGACAGTCTTCTTAATGTGAAAACAGCCATTATGCGTCAATAAAAGTGCCATGATGATTTGATTGTTGATTTTTCAAACAGATTCTATGTATTTCAGACACTAAGACCCCTTCATCATGTGGATAGCAATATTTATACATTGGATTTAAAAGTTCACAGACTTTAAAGGAAATCGAACAGTATACCAAAAACTCTCATTTCCCGTCACATCCATAACGCATGCATATTTTCCTTTTTTGGGGGTGCTTAAATATATTTTAGAAAAACATATTTTGCCTGTCAATTCCCCAGATTGGGTGCTCTGAGAATATGCATTTCCAATTTAAATATTGTAAGAAGTTTGTTTTTTTCTGAGACATTTCACCTGTCATTATGAGTTCAAATGTCACATCCATAACGCTGGAATTACCCTATATCACAAATCCACTGTCTCACTCCCACTGGATGTCAACGAGTTACGTCCCTGTGCATTTGCAATACGGTCTGCTTAACTTTATAAATCATCATGCTTGAAATCAACAACACTTCTATTTCCTTTGCCCCTGCGAATCGCTGTCAGTGTGAACGTCCCCTTTCACAGTACAGTCCTGTTTGGCACTGAAAAGAAAATTGCTGATTTTTTCTGAATGGGTGGAGTTATATCTCTGTAAGGTCAGTAGTGCATGTGCTGGTTCATGATTAGCATCGATGGTTCCATGAGAAACTTTAAAATCCAAGGTACCTTTCAATTGCACAAAAGGTTCTTTAGATTTTTATAATGTTCTTTACACTAAGGAAAAAAAAAGTTATTTTAAGAAGTGATCATTGAAAGGGTCTTTGAGGAACCAAAAATGGTTCTTCTATGAAAACCCCCTTTTGGTACCATTATTTTTAAGATTGTAGGGAAGCTCTTCCTTTTAGCTCTTTACTTACAGTATATATGAAATGCAACAATTATTATGTGCCGCTAATGCATAGTTTCCTCTTGTGCGCACATTTGTGCTGCCTACACCACTGCCTGTTCTTTAACACTCACTGTATGACACTCTCATGACCCCAGCTCTAGGATGTGTTAATCCTCACTGAACTATGTGACTGTTTGCTTGGCGATCATACAATAGCTGCTACAAACCAGACCACTACAAAACAGGACCGTTAAAGGAGAGCTGGCCGAGGTCTTGGATGATTTATCGGTTTGAAGAATTCAAATATATATCCTCCCTTAAGATATACAATAAATCCGTAACCTTTTTAAACAGTTTCATTTTTCGGCAACGTTTTTGGTGCCGTTGGCTGGCAGGCCTGTGACTCAGTGTATGAGGGAATGCAGACAAACTAATCATCTGACTTGGAGCCAAGAGTCTTAAACAATCTATGTTCAAAGTCATTACTCGTTTTTTTAGAAAAGTAGAAACATAAGTAAAGAATGCATGTTAGAGCACTGCAGCTGTGGCTGTCAAAGGGAAATGTTTCACTTTAAATGGTGTCTATTTGGAGTTCAAGTTAACAGGACAGTATTTTATAATATGTGTAAGCCAAAGGCTACAAAAAAGCTACATTAGTTGTCAACCATTTAAAATGAAGGACACTAAGAAGATGTCTTAAAGAAAAGGGTTCAAGATGAACCAACAACATTAGACTAGTTTTGTTTTAAACAGTTTGTTTTAAAGTCCCCCTGTGGTGAAATCCAGCTTTTAATGTTGTTTATGTGTCTATGCGGTGTTTTTAATATGCTTTGAGACAAACCATGTGTAAGTTCATAAGTCGACAGCATTGCTGAGTATTTTCTGCTTAAAACTGCAGTGAACCAAAGACAGTCTCAAAAACACGGATTGAAATCACTGGTGTTTCTGACGTCACAAACGACCTTGTAACCAATCAGATCAACGTGTGATCGTCAACCAGTGGATCTCTAAGCTGAGTGAGTGAGTGGAGGCGGGGCTCATTTGCACATTCATAGAACAGTCGAGTTACATTCAAGATATTTTAAGGCATGGAGAAATTTTATTCAAGGAAAAAACATTTAAATCTCATTTTGGTGATCAAAGATGAGTTTTAAGGGATACAATTATTGCCTACAGGGGGACTTTAATAGATGCTAATAGCTAATGAAATACTATATTTTGTAATTATTGTTCTTATTAAATCTCACAGAAATGAACAGTTTATAATTCAGTCAGTTTGAGACCTCAGCTGCCATCTGCTGGTCAGATTGTGTCATCAATAGTGCTAAAACAAAGCAGGACTGATTCATACCCCATCAAGGTATGACAGCACTATTCATTCACACCCACTTTCTTAATACTAAATCTCCAATAATCTTTCTTAATTAGTCTTGAAAGATTATCACATTTAATGCAATCTTATATAATGTTAAGTGAAATGGATCAAATGTTTCTCAGATCCCTCATTTTTCCTCATTTTCTGCAAATACTTGTTCCCTCCCTACTGTTCTCACCAAGGTCCTGGGAAAGCCACAACCTCGCCAACTCTGCATATCTCTGAAGCCTCTCCCATCGGGGGAGTGACACTTCCTGTCTGAGTCTGGAAACCTCTGGAACAGTGTCCACTCTCATGGTGTTCCCAAAAAAATTGTATAAATACTAACCAAAACAACATTTTCTGACTGTATTATAAAGGCCGCACCAAAAGACACCGACCAACTGCAACACACACTTTTTTGGGTTTTTTTGGATCAGTGTGTATCCCCCGTCGAGTCTGTTGCTGTTGGTCAGCGCATGCGTTTGTCTGGTCGAGGAATGTCTGAGAAGTAATCTGGATTGTAATCTGGTGATCGTCCGTGTTGGTCGACGTCTGTTGGTGCAGTGGGAATTTGCCTAAAACCGTGTTTATTTACTCAATTCCTAAAAGGAGTTTGGTTAAGAAATATATCATGTCACAGCAATTCTAGGGCAGAAAACAAATTCCTCTAATGTTTATTAATTTGTTTTAAGGACCATTTTGATTTTGTAGATTTAAAATAAAGAATTATATAATTTTATAAATGAGTAATATTACACAAACCAAAGTGCTGTTGCTCCAATATTCAGACCAACACACAGTTGCAAGCGTGATATTGCTTTCACAACAGTTTATAATTATAAACAAGATGTTAACACAGAATACTAACATTTTAGACAAGTTATGCTGCCTTCGCCAAATACCAGAGTTTCCGAGTTGGGCGGGTCATAAACTTTAAACATAGCGATCGATTTCTGCTGTTACTACTGTTCTTTATTCGTTTTTCCAGCAGCTACATCTCCTCATCTTGTCTTTAAAGTAGCGCATATTTACATATAAACAATCATTTGAAGCCTGTAGCCTGTACTTGATCGTCAGCAAGCTGCATATCTAGATAGCGTGGAGATGGTGAATGTTTATATGGTTGTCAACGAATGGGACTCTTTTATTCAAAATTGTATCTCTTCAATTTAGGTTTTAATAAGATTTGACCAAGAAATGGGGAAGAATAAACCTGGTGTCCTCCATGATTCCTATCGTTTCAGACAACAATGCACTTGAACATGACGAGCTCGTAATCACGACTTCAGAAGCGGGAAAGTAGGAAATTTACGATAGCACATGATTTGTTGTTGGACCCAAATTAGAGGTAAATAGTAATGTGTAATTTGGGTCCTAATTTGAGTCCAACAACAAAAAGAAAATCAACCACTGTTTTCGAGCAAAGGACGTAGCGTGATTCATTCCTAATTGATTAAAGTGAATAATTAAATTACTTAAAACCATACTTATTAATTACTTTACTAATTAAGTAATTACTTAACATACTACTTAATTACTATTACTGGCATAAATATGTACAATGTCTGGAACCCTGCTGAAATGCTGTATTAACCAATCAGCAGCCATGAGAGGAACTATGTTTTTGTTTCTTCTTGGGTTTGAAATGATAAACCAATATCCATCTTATTTTGCAATGCAGATTTTCTTTGAATGTGTGAGACTTCAGATTCAGCAACAGTTAAGTTACTAGAAGAACACAGTGCAGTAAACTGTAAAACTATAAGTGTTTAAATTGATTTGTTACACTTTGTGTTACATGTTAGTGGAACATGTTCATTGGTCGGTTGTGTGATGAATGACACCTGTGTATTGTGCGGAACTGACGTCATCCATCCAAACTCACCTTGGTCATTGCTAAATCGGCTCAGAAAAATGTATTTCTGAGGAAAGCTATAGAATTTGTTTCAGACGCCACTTTGCTTTGATATTTTTATCTAATGACATTCAGACATTTTGAACAGTTCAAATACTTAATATTCACTATATAGTGAAGAATAAGCGACACTCACCTGTTGTCCTGCTGCTGCTTTGCCACTTAACTCTTGCCTCGACTGTCCCTTCAAATGTAAACACGGCGGAAGATCCGTTATTCCCCATCGAAACAACAGTTTGTGAATTTAATGCAACTAACTTGGTCCAAAGAGTCGCCACTGTACTGTCTCTGCGGTGGAGTCTGATTCTGGTACTGAGAGGGAAAACTGAAAAACCCGCCTAAATGCAGTTTGAAATCTAAAAACACCTTACACGTGCTTGTGTATATCTCTCGCGCGCTGTCCAATCGCTGTGCTCGTGAACGCCCCAACGGTCCTGGCTGCCGGCGCGCGCCCGCGACATCTCTTCAGTTATCAGTATGGGAATGTGCTGTGTAGATTCTGTATGTAAGGTCATCATTTCTATCCCAATTATCCGAAAAACAATACTAATGTTGCTTAAACTGGGCCTCAAGACGGTTTAAATCTGTTCAAAACAACAATCTTGAATGTATTTATGAGTCGTTCTTCTCCAGTAAGTTTTGGTATAAATGTATTTTAAATGCAGGGATTCATGGTTGAGTTTGTATTTCGATTTTTTTTAATCAAATTATATAAATTTACCTAATTTAAGAAATAAAATTTACAGAGCAATTTATTAAAGATAAATCTTTATACGTCAAACACTTACAGAGACAAATGTCAGGGTTGCCAGGTCTGCCTTACAAATCTAGTCCAGTGGCTAATCTAAAATAGTCCGATATTAGCCTATAATGATCACATCCCAAATACCAAAATATGCCATTCCCATACCTAAAGTGCACATTTTACGTCTTATATATATATATATATATATATATATATATATATATATAACGTAAAATATGCACTTTAGTTATGGAAATGGCATATTTTGATTATATATATATATATATATATATATATATATATATATATATATATATATAGGCCTAGATATAAAGCTATCAAATGAAAACCGTAGTGATCATAAACACAGCTCAAAAGCTCTCTACCAGTGGCCCTACTTAACATCTACCACAGTTTTATCATTGGTAGAATATAAAATATGTCAATACAAGTATTTCAGTCAAATATAATTTATACTAGCTATGCTAGACCTTTAACCCGCGGAAAGTATCCGAATTCCGCGGGAACACAGTGGACTTGGCAACCCTCCTCAGGCGTGATCGAGGGGTTTCTGCACCCTCGTTCAGTCTCATGAATGACCTGGCCTGGAATGACATAATGGGTTTGACATTTTCTTCTTTTGTTGATGCTCCTCTGATCACGGAGAGATCGACCTCAAACGTCTCTGAAATGGAAATAAGAGCTTTTCATTGATCAACATCTGTCCTCTGAGAGCCCGTTTGGTCTGATCTCACCTTGATTTCGTTTGCTGTAGCCTATGTTTACACCATACTTTGTAGAATTAAAACACTTTATACCCAAATGTCAAAAAAGTTACTCGAATCAATGATCAGCACTAATAAAGCCCCATTCTTACAGATCATTAACTAAAAAAAGTTGATTTAGGGTTTAGTTACCCTTTAAGTCAATGCCCTCTGAATACAAATGATCTTTCAGAACTTTATTTTGAACTTTTAGAAATGTATTGCATTAGGCTATAATGTTAATGTACGTATAGAATTTCCCACTTTGTTGATTTCTGTTGAGTGTTTTAAATGTAGGCTAGCCTATATCATTTTACCATTAGATAATTCCTTATCCAAGAATTGATAATAAAAAAAATTGTGAACGGTATGCGTAGCATTGAATAAAATCAAGCATATATGTAGGCTACCTATATGAAAATTGTGAAGTAGTGCTACTCTTTTCACTTTGGTAAAAATCCATACGCGTTCGATCTTGACATCTGCCAAATCACACACTCGTTAAATATTAATTTTTGTTAGAAAACTTTGTCCAGTTGACTTGTTGTCATTAAATCATACTGTGTTATTTAAGGACAAACTGTATGGAGGTCTAAACTAAATTATGTGACATTAAAATAAAAAAGCTCAATTTAGTCGACCATTTAAAAAAAAAATCCTTTGATTAGGCTAATTGTGGTGTGGCGACAACATTTGATGTCTAATAAGGGAACCGTGTGGGAAAAAACAGATTATTTGTTATATGTTAAATCTACAAATACGTGTTTATATATGGGAAGCAGAAAAGCAGGATAAAGTGTGTCGCCAGAGGGCGCTCTCTAATAGTTTTTGAACATCTTTGGTTTAACTTTAGAAAAGTGTACGTTTGTTTATATACCAGCATTAACAAGCATGCCCTGATAATAAAGATTATTGTCCATTTTTATATTTAACTGCATGTTTCTGGATATATAAAGCAATGAAACGTAAGACCCGAGAATATACACAAAAGCCAGAATATCTCTTTCCAAGACTGTGTAAAAGGGCAGATATTCCTTCACTCGTCTGTGTTTTACAAACAAAAGATATTTAATCCAACACGCCTTTTCAAAGGCCTAAATGTTAAGAGTTATAAACCATCTTATTATTATGATGATGTTTTGAAATGTCCATGTTATCGAGGTTTTAAGATCTTGCTCACTGCATGTGTGTGAGACTGATTGCAGGATATGAAAATGAATCCTCTGTGACGTCAGAGCAGCGGCTCGAGCTCTTTATTATGACACACACACACACACACACACACACACACACACAGATTAACAGCAGAGCTGGATAAAGATCTCAATGAAACAACACGTCTGGCATTTAAGGAACAGACGCAAAACATTGTGCGTTAGGTGACCATAGCCTACATTTCGCGATTTACATGCATGTTTAAGGAATATACATCAATGCCAAGAGATGAATAGTGACTATTTAATCATGCGACTTACATTTAACTACTCACTAAAAAATGTTGGGTTAAGAATAACCCAACAACGAGTAACCCAACTATGGGGTGGTACAGCACCTTCCCAACAAATGCATTGGGCTAAAAGTCAGTTGGGTTAAAAGCCAACAGTTACGTTGTTTATTTTTATTTATGACATTATTTAAATAAATCAAATACACTTTATTTTCAAATACAGATTGTTTATTTTATTTATAAAACAATAAAAATGTCTCAACAAATATATTTTTTAAATTACAAACTAAATTTTGGGGAGTCTATAATACATAATTGTGTACATAAATTCGAAATACACAAGTGTACAAACAACATACATATATTTAACCCAACAGCCGGGGTATTACTAGAAATTACCCAACGATTTAAAAAATGACCCAACATTTTTTTTAAATTAACCCAATATAGTGACCCAATATGTGTAACCCAACGGTTGGGTTAAGAAAAAATAACCCAACATTTTTTACTGTGTATGTTGTCTTTCATTTCAGCTCTTTAAAGCAAGATGGATTCTGATTGGCTGTCAGTGTTTTCAACCTTCAGGAAGAAATCATTATGAAAGTGATGCAACATATTGTTTCGCTGTGTTGTTATGGTGATAATTTGCTATTCTTTTATGTTTAGAATGATTTTCAGAACTACACCCTAAACAATGCTGGGTTGTTTAAACCCAATTTTGGGTTAAATAAGGACAAACCCAAATGTTGGGTTAAAAATGTCATTTACATTTTTAACCCAACTTCAACTTTAACTTTCAACTGTAAATTTTTGCATTACATTTTTAACCCAACATTTGGGTTTGTCCATATTTGACCCAAATTTGGGTTGAAACAACCCAGCATTTTTTAGTGTATATTTATAGTCATTGTCCTTGGTGTGAATGGACCTTACGGGTTGGAGGATTGTTCCTATCACTAACCATATGAGCTACAGTAATTATCAAACAGTGTGTGTGTGTGTGTGTGTGTGTGTGTGTGTGTGTGTGTGTGTGTGTGTGTGTGTGTGTGTGTGTGTGTGTGTGTGTGTGTGTGTGTGTGTGTGTGTGTGTGTGTGTGTTGATGATTTGTTCAGAGGTGGGAGGTTCAAGGAGGGCTTCTCCACCCCTTCCCCCACACACTGATGGAGGACGAGCAGGCCTTCCTTTCTTCAGTCACAAAAGATCAGTCTGGCCGTGAGGAGAACATATGCCGCTGAGATCAGCAGGATCGCTCTGGAAAACAACACTTCCCAGCACTCCCCTGTATATGACCTGATCATAATAACTCCATAAGATCATAATAACGCCATAATATCATAATAACTCCAACAGCTTCGAGCTTCTATATGCTGATGTGCTTTTATCACAACATTTTGATCTCCTGAAAGAGAAATGTGTTATGGTTTGTTTAGTATTTAGGTCTGAACACACCTTTGATGTTAAATATTATTATTTTGTGGGGAAATGATAGTTTTTTTGTTTGTTTTGTTTTCAAATATGCTGTTTACAAGTCAAATAGTGAAGGCGTTGTACAGCAGTGCAGGGTCGTTCACTAAAACTATAACCATAACAAAAACATTTTCATTGTTTGAAACAATAAACATGAACTGAAATAATATAAAATATATAAAAACTTAAACTTATTTTATTCCAGCTATATTTGCTAATGCAACATTAAGTTAAATACTAATAACTGAAACTAAAACTTAATAAAAAACTATATAGATATTAAAATAATAATAATAATGAATTACTAAAAATGTCAAATATAAAAAATAAGATGGAGTTCAAAACATTTTCAAAAGCTTTATGAATGATAGCATATCAGCGATAGGGCCGACTAAACTCTGCACAGTATAACCTGGTTTACATGCTTTACTTCATTTACAACTATTTTAAACAACCTTTTTGCTATTATATCA
>JARWKJ010000011.1:3921602-3959102 GCA_029959095.1 Rhinichthys osculus | reverse complement strand
TCAACGTGTGATCGTCAACCAGTGGATCTCTGAGCTGAGGGAGTGACTGGAGGCGGGGCTCATTTGCATATTCATAGAGCCGCGCATACTAAACGAGGCAAGGGTGTCGAGTTACATTCAAGATATTTTAAGACATCACTACATTTTTTTCAAGGAATTTTTTTTTAAATATGTCATTTTGGTGATCAAAGATGAGTTTTAAGGGATATAATGATTGACTACAGGGGGACTGTAAATAATTGTAACAAATTCAACCTTATTTTAAAGCGTTACTACTTTGATTATTACTGCCAGTTAAAAGTATAATGAATTAGTTAATTTACTTTCATTAAAAAAATCATCATGTTAATGACAATGTCTTTCTAACACACAAAAATAAAATGGATGGGTCCAGTACAAATATGAAATTCTTGAGACGTAACATAAAAACCCTGCTTTTTGCCTCAGTTTTATATCCCTTAATTACTGCATCGTGAAGCATCCCTGCTTTTGATGAATGATGCCGTATTAATAACCATCACTATAATAACTGTATTCAAAAGGTGACTGTATTCAGTTGCAGAGTTAATGACTGCACATAAGATTGCATGTATGAAAAAATGTTTATTTGTCAGCAACAAGTATCACAAATATATGAAAAAATATAGCATAAGAAATATATTAATTTAGTCAATAAATAGTCACACATATCAAAACAGCCTGTAAGAGTCGTTCCTGTTAGTAGTGCTTGTGGGAGACTCTCAGCAGACTGACAACAGTACAGACACATGAGGTATTTCTGTTCGCTCGCACTCGAACGAACCAGACGACGTCGAGTCCGTGTGCATCCTGGACCCACACACACACACACACGCGCGCGCGTCGACTACATTCATTGTTCAAAAACAAAAAGTACTCGTTACGATAAGCACCTTCAAGTCAGTGACGTCTTCTTCCCATCTCCTGGAAATAAACAAGAACAGTAACGACATCAACACATCCCTGAGCGACCTGTAAGACATGGGGCTTCGTCCAATGCTAACGGTCCTGGTGATTATCATTATCCACGCTGAAGACACACAAACGATTAAAAGGGAGAACACTTGGTTCGAGTCACGTAAAAAATGTAAACGTTTTTTGAAGTTCACCGTGTTAAAATACTAAAACATCCTGGCTTTCGATTCTGCAACGCGCGATGGTGAGGAATAGCGTTAGCGTTAGCGTTCCCGAGCCGTAATACTGGAGAGATCGCCTCAGGGATCGTAGAAGTCCTCGTCTGGAGCGCGGCGCGTGTCAGCAGGAGGGCGAGGTCGTGATGGGGCTCTGCAGGAACGAGAGAGGACTGGCCGCCGCGTGCACGGGGAAGTTGAACACGGTGCTGCTCTTGCTGATGGCAGGGCTCCCCGCGGCCGCGGAGCAGCTGGAGGACGCCAGCACCTGCGACTCGAACTGCAGGAGCTGCCCCATGAAGCTGAAGTTGGGCGAGATGATGCTGCGCCGCTGCTTGACGAACTCGAAGGCCTCCTCCAGCCGGACGCGGTTGGTGCGCATCAGATACGCCAGGCAGATGGTGGCGGAGCGGGAGATGCCCGCCTGGCAGTGGACGAACACGCGCCCGCCTTTATTACGCACCGAATCTGTGGGAAACAAACAAGAGTCTCGGTTAAACGCCGTTCAGCTATCAGGATACTGTGGAAGGACTTTTCAAGATCTCCAATCAGAGATCGCACTTATCAAACAATAACCTAAAGATGTAAAGTTTATAATGGCTATTATTGTTCAATAAATAATATTTTATATTATAATTGCTGGCGTACTTCGTGTCGAGAAACGGTCTGATGGGGGATTATCAGACGGGCTGCTGGGTTTCATTTCACGTTTTTCCGATAAAATGAAATGCGTTTAAATAATTCAAGCACTTTTTAAGTAGCTCTTCATAAATATGGCTGTTTGCAAGGGTTTCCCAGGACTAACGGTTCAAAAAGTCAAATTAAAGTACCCTTAAACACTCATTTCATATGTATATATATTGTCTTTCAATAATTCAAACACTTTTCAAGTGCATATTTATAAAAAAGTACTTGAAAAGTGTTTGAATTATTGAAAGACAATATATACATATTTATGAATAAGTACTTAAAGTGCTTGAATTATTACAAGACAATATATACAACATATGAAAACAGACATTTATATATACATATTTTTTTCAATAATTCAAGCACTTTAAGTACTTATTCATAAATATGTATATATTGTCTTTCAATAATTCAAACACTTTTCAAGTACTTTTTTATAAATATGCCTGTTTTTTCGTATGTATATACATATTTTTTTCAATAATTCAAACACTTTAAGTACTTATTCATAAATATGCCTGTTTTTTCGTATGTATATATATTTTTTTCAATAATTCAAGCACTTATTTATAAATATGTCTGTTTTCATATGCATATATTGTCTTTTAATAATTCAAGCACTTCTCAAGTACTTATTCATAAATATTTATATATTGTCTTTCAATAATTCAAACACTTTTCAAGTGCATATTTATAAAAAAGTACTTGAGAAGTGCTTGAATTATTGAAAGACAATATATACATGTATATGAAAACAGACATATTTATATATACATCTTTTTTCAGTAATTAAAGCACTTTAAGTACTTATTCATAAATATGTATATATTGTCTTTCAATAATTCAAACACTTTTCAAGTACTTATATTTATAAATATGGCTGTTTTCATATGTATACATGTGTATATTTTTTTTCAATAATTCAAGCACTTCTCAAGTACTTATTCATAAATATTTATTTATTGTCTTTCAATGATTCAAACACTTTTCAAGTGCATATTTATGAATAAGTACTTGAGCTTGAATTATTAAAAGACAATATATACATGTATACAAATGAAAACAGACATATTTATATATACATCTTTTTTCAGCAATTAAAGCACTTTAAGTACTTATTCATAAATATGTATATATTGTCTTTCAATAATTCAAACACTTTTCAAGTACTTTTTTATAAATATGCCTGTTTTTTCATATGTATATACATATTTTTTTCAATATTTCAAGCACTTCTCAAGTACTTATTCATAAATATGCCTGTTTTCAAGTGTTTTCCAGGACTTACATTTAAAAAAGCTCTAACTCCAGCACTTTAAGCACATGGTACGAACCCTGCTTTGATTCCCGAACCACTCATTCAGTTGCAAATGAGCCTCTGCAGGACGGCTAATGACGGATGCCGTCCCGTTAAGGAAACGGGAGAGCTAAAGCAGGCAGGGGTTCGAGTGAGAGGGGAAACACCCCCCTTAGACAGGCCTGAATACACACAATGGGGGGTTTCGGCACCCCTGCGAAGCGCACTTATCTGATAGGAGGGCAACAGACACACTACCTTTTGTTCCGGCTAAACAAAGGATGCAAGGCATTCAGACGGAGCCAGTTGCCCCATGAAAGGATCAGGTCACGGCCTGGTGTTATTTGAAAAGGGGGCTCCTCTTTAAACAGGGTGACGTAAGCCTGTCAGGCCCGGGACGTACAGCTGGTCGATTTGGAGGGAAGTTTTGAAAAACTCAATTGGGAATGGGGGTTGGGTCTGCCTGCCTGCCAGAGCTCGTCATATGGGGACATCTGTTCCCCCTTTCATGACAAAAAACGACACTCACCGATAAATTCGATGGCCTCATTGAACCAGGAGCTGATGTTGGCTTTATGGTTGTCCTCAACAGGGATACTCTTGTACTGATAGTGGTCTTCAAAGTGGTTGGGGCAGTTTGAAGAGACGTTGATGAGGGCTGTGATTCCCAACATGTCCAGCATGTCTTTTCTGGAGGCGTGATAAGCACTGCCTAAATATAGGAATGGCAAAATTTCCACAGGGCCGCCCTGAAAAAAGAAACAAACAAGAAAGTCAGCGGACTGGTTCGATCATGATGAGGCGTATTTATTTACCACACATGTGCTCATTTAACAAAAGAGTTAGTAGTGATTACCTGGTCGTATAGAGGGGTTGTGCAGGAGGAGTCTGCGGTGTTGGGACGGCAGCTGGAGCTCAGGGGTAAACTCAGGCCTTGGGGGGGAACTGGCTTCGTACACATTTCAGGAAACTCAGAGGAAAACGTGTCGAATCCACCTATCAATGGTAAAACAGAGCTTGTTTGAGTAAAAGTGGGATTTACAAGTGACAACAGCTGAAGAAAACATTTGGTCACAACTTAAATAAATAAACATGAAGACAAGCTCAGCTTGTGTGTTAATTGGTTAAACAATCTGGTTTGTTGAAATCTATGATTCCATTGAGAAACTTCAATGGAAACTTTTCAAATGCACACTTTAGATTATTAAAATGTTCTTCCCACTATAAAAACACTAGATAGTTCACGCAAAAATTAAGTTTAATCACCATCATGTTGTTCCAAACCGGTTTGACTTTCTTTCTTCTCCTGAACACAAAGGAATATGGGGACGTTAATCGTGCAGTTGATGGGCCATTGACTTCCATTGTATTTTGTCACTCCATACAATGGAAGTCAATAGTGCCTCAAAACAGTTTGGTTACAAACATTCTTCAGAAGATCTTCTTTTGTGTTCAGCAGAATGAGTAAACGTTTACATGTTTGGAACAACTTGAGGGTGAGTAACTTAAATGACAGATCTTTCATTTTTGGGTGAACTGTCCCTTTAAGAGCTGTATAATGAAAGGTTCTCATGTGGCACCGGAACACCCCTTGTTTTAAAGAGTGTAAGTTAGCCTATAATATAGTAACTTAGTAGGCAAAGAAAGAAGAATATCTCGTACCTTTAAGAAGGAATACACTTGCTCCACATGGATTGCGACAGAGCGCGTTCACAGCGAGCATTAAAGTCCCGTCTTTCTTCACTTCTCCCATCTCCAGACTGCGGTCATCCAGGAACACGACGCTCTGGTATTCCCCGGACAGAAGCCGGCTCCTGGTGTCCTCGTTGGGCACGATGTGCTCGAGCCCCAGACCTCCTCGGGCTCTCCTGCGCACTATAGTGCTGAAGCGCACATTACTGGAGCCCGAGATATGAGACGAGCTGAAGGAGAAGAACGAGCGGCAGTCCAGAACCAGACAGTCCGGGTCATCATCGCCCTCCAGCAGGTCCCGAAGCGAGGCCGAGTCGATGGTGGACACTTCCATGATGACCATAGTAGAGAACAACGATAGCTCTGAATACATACAGCGATAAACTTCGCTCTTTAAAGTCCTTTGATCGAGATTTTGATCCAAAAATAGTCCGTAAGTAAGTTCTCACCGGACAACTCGCAGTTGTTTCTCCTTGTTCTGAATCTGATTTGAAAGGCGCTGAGCGACGGTTATATATTGAGCTCGCTCCCGGCGAGTGCGTGACGTCGAGGCTCCGCCCCTCTTGGCTCACGGCCCGCCCAGAGCCATATTTCGCACGTACGTTAGTGAGCGTTTATCTCTATGGTTTATCTAATCCTGTCAGAGCCGGTCGACCTCTAACAAACCGAAAGACACTGCTAATCTACTCCCGTTTCCGAGTTTGAGTGTTAGTGATTATGATGATGATTATTAATGTTGTTGTTGGGATGGGGGTTTTGAGTGTTAAAATAGTTGATCTTCGACCTATTTATCAGCCAGCTCGATGTTTGTCATTATCAGCATTGGCCAATGTTGCTGTCTTGGCAGATTTAGTAGTTCCCTCTCGTGTCGTGTCAGTTCCAGTTTTTAACTATTTGTCAATGATTTTGTTTTAAATCGTGTTCCAAATGGCTTTGCCTTTTTCACTCTATGTCATTTTAAATATATACTACACATATACAGGTTACAAAAGAAAGGATTTTTCCTACAAAACAAAATAAAAAAAACAGGATACATTTAATGCTGATTTTTTATAAGAAAGGAATATGCACACATGTCGAATATAAGCTATTTGCTGGTACTCACACTAAACTGGTATTCACACTATATATCAATAATGAAAAATGTTTGAGATCATATTGTGTTTCTCTGGTAAAAAGGCATGACTAAGTATAACTCTAATCAAACAAATTTTTATCTCGTTATATACTATGCAGGCTAGTAACTAATATGATCATCTCACCATGTATGAAATTACACTGACACTTGTCAAAAAGGAAGAAATGTTTAGAATTTTTCCATGATATTATTGTTGTGATTTAAAATATTATCAAAAACTTTCCTCTTCAGTTCAGACGAATAACAAGATAATTAGTGAACCTGTCATTGTACTCATAAAAGTTTATACTTTGTTTTTATTGTACAGGAGTACATGGTGTGCAATGCCGCGAGAGCAAAGGCAAACCATAAAAGTTAATCACTGTATAGAAACTTGAGGTCTGGTAAATTTCCATTGAAAAACAAACCAGGCTCAGGTGTATGGATGTGGCCGTGGCGTGAGAGATCTATATTATTAAGACAATACACATATTTTGACCTAAAAGTCAAAGATGTAGCCTATTGAAAACTTGTTTTTTTTCTCTGTAATTTGATGTTTTGTATTTCTGGTTTTCCTCACAACAGTGGAATAGAGAGAGAAAATGTTTTATATTTATATATATTTTTCATAAGTAGTGCAGTGTTTGTTGACTGGAAGCAATTAAGACTTTTTTCCCAATGCAAATCAAATACTTGTCAGTCCTTTAAAATACAGGTTTTATTTATAAAAATAATTCATTTGTCACAGCTATGTTACTTAATATGAAATCAAACATTATAGTTTACCATTTTTTTTTTTTTTTTTTTTTGGTCTTACATTTATATTACTTCCAGCTGGGAAAAATGTCCAAAGAAGTTTTGTGATCCTTCTAGATTTTTTATTTGATAATATTTTGATGTGACAGGCTCACAAGAAAACTACATTATGTGGGTCATGACGTCAGGATTGCATTTCTGAAACTTGAGTCAGGACTCTTGGAGGTTTCCTCTCCAAATCATTTCTGGGTCTGTCATACAGAAAAAAAGCAGTAAGAAACCGTTTTACTGTTAAAACACGGATGAGTCAGCAGAGAAATGCAAGCCACAAGAAGAACACTGTGTACTGCATGTGTGAGAATGGCACTTAATAATAACACAATCAATTATTTGTAAAAAAAACAAAAAACAATTATATCTTAGGCTGAAAATTATACAATTCCAAAACCATCTGAATTTGTATTTACGATCTGCCCACAAAAAGACAAATAAACAAGAAAGAATGATGCTGAATTAATCAAAAAATAAACATGACGCACACATCTCAAAAACGTGCAACAAATCATATAAAACACACACACTTCAGTGAGTAGTCACATTTGCATGTTCTGTTTGTTAGAAAGGGAAGTGAAAGAGTGTGATGAATTAGGCATTTCCTTGGTGTAGCAAATGTATACAATGTCATCACATTTACGGACAGAGCTGCCTCCGGGCACCATGGGAAAATACTTGCATTATTTTAGTTTGCTTTAACCATAAATCGGTAATTTTTGCAGATTCTGTATGTCTGGCAGACATTTTTTTTACAAATTTCTCATTTCTAGAATGTGCCCAGATATGACATAGTGAAACACTACATGATTCAAGCATCTCATCATTCAAACCACTGGGTAAATATGCAAATATAAGATCGTGGGAATGTGCACAGGACCTAAAACTAGCTTTCTGCCACAGCCATAAATCATTTTTACTGGCCATGAAACTGTTTTTGCAAAAAAAAGATACCAGTGAAAATTCACAATCCTCTCTTCCAATTCCAATACCTAAAACTAAATATAAATGTGAAACATTATTAAAGACAAGAAGTAAATAAGTAAACGTACAGAAGTAAACAGTCGGTAATTAAATAAGAACAAATAATCAAATTACAAGCAACAGCACAAATAAATACAATATAACAAAGATACAAATTAAATAACTAATACTTTTTAGGTTTTTACAGAAATTGAATAACGTAAGCAAATGTAAAACAACTATATATTCTTCAATTTATACATTAAACATTCTTATTAAAGCTATTAAAGTTATTCAATCTAGAGCAGTGAGTGATTGTCTCTTTGTCTTTGTCGTGTGATTAACATTATAAACACAGACCTCATCAGGAATATTAGGCTACTGTCACTTTAAGAGTGAATGTAAGTGAGTGTAATATATCTATAAAATACGTATCTAGTATTGACAAACAAAAAGTTATTGGTCAATTAGAAATTCATTGTATGTGTGAACCCTCAAAATTCAGGTATAAAACACAAGATATATGAATGACACACTTATTAATTTCCAATATTTCTCCTTTCATATGTGTAATGTTGGGATAACCCTAACCCTACATTAGTCAGTGCTTCTGAAATAAGCATTTTCTTCTATTTAAGCCACTGATGTGTGTCTGGAATATCTGTCATATATGTCACAACTTCTGTTGTGAAAAATCATTGCCTTTTATAATCCTGCCGGTTCTTGACCACAATTGTTAAACCACTTGTTTTGGTAATATAAAACGGACTTATTTTCTAAACCTGGTTATTATTATGAGATTTTAGGTCAAGTTAAGCAGATTTCCAGAACATTCCAGAAGGTTTCCATTATTCTTTGAAAGAGAAAGAGCACATCAGCGTCAGATTTACGGTTTTGTTGTTGTTCTAGAAACAGTTTTTGACTGTTGGACCACATAAGCGGAAGCTAAAGCAGTTTGAACTCTGTCTCCATGGGCAACGCGTTAAGTTTGCACACCACAACTTATTCCTAAACCGGACACAGAATCACGCCGCTCGATCCCTGTCGACCAATAGGATTGTGCAAAGCGTCCTAAGCGGATGTCACATCCGGTTTGAACAGCCGGCAGGATTGAAGGAAGAGTCTGGAGTTAGACACTTTACTACTTGTGTCGTTTATTTTTAAACACTTTAAAGGTGTATAATACAGAATTATAATATAACACACTTGATTTTATTCGCGCAGTCACAATGACTTTCGATGTGCGGAGGTGAGTAGAGGTTTGAAGCGACTCGTCTTTTCCTCTAATGCATGAATCAAACACGTCCACACTAGACACAACGGCGGTGTTTCAAAACCTAGCGAGCTGCCTACTTAGACAGTGTGTGTTTAAACCAAACGAGCCTGTAATATACTGGAATAATGTCTAGATAGGCAGCACACTAGGGTTTTAAGGTCCATGTGAAAACACTTTTCTTATTTCTGTATAAATGTTCTTCATACTGCTCTTGATAACTATCTGTGAAAAACTGTCCTATGTACTGTAACTACTGTACTCTCCTAAATCTTAAGTCTTCACAAACACATCAAAGTTTATTTCTAAGCTATGTTCGTGTCATTTTTCCATTAGACATCACCTTTATAAACCGTTAATGGTACTTGTTTGAACTGTTGCTTTGTTATTGTAAGCTCAGTAATTCCTGTTCATACTGGTCACACACTGACTGTGTAATTATGCAAATATAAAACAGGACCAACAACATCTGAAAATGACATTCATACATCATTCTGCTAAATTATTAAATGTAATTCTGCTGCTATATCCAAACCACCATTCCACTTTTTTTTTTCTTTGGCTAACCAAGGCTGCATTTAGTTGATCAAAAACTATAGTAAAAACAGTGAAATATTATTATAATGTAAATCAGCTGTTTCCTATGTGAATATATAGTAAAGTGTAATTTATTCCTGTGATCAAAGCTGAATGTTCAGCCTTCAGTGTCACATGATCATTCAGAAATCACTCTAATATGATGATCTGATGATCAAGAAACATTTATGATTATTATTATTAGTGTTGAAAACTGTTGTGGACAATTTTTTTTCAGGATTCTTTGATTAATAGAAAGTTCAATTTCATTTATTTGAAATTGAATCTTTTTTTAAAGTATAAATGTCTTTTCTGTAACTTTGGACTAATTTAATGCGTCCTTGATGAATAAAAGTATTGATTTCTTTTATTTATTTCCCTCCAAAAAAAAATATTACTGACCCCAAACTTGTTAAACGGTAGTGTTTAATGTTACAAAAGCTTTCTTTTTCAGATAAATGCTGTTCTTTAAACTTTCTATTCATCAAAGAATCCTGGGTAAAAAAATTGTACACAACTGTTTTCAACACTGATAATAATCATAAATGTTTCTTGAGCATCAGATCCTCATATTAGAGTGATTTCTGAAGGATCATGTGACACTGAAGACTGGAGTAATGATGCTGAAAATACAGCTTTGATCACAGGAATAAATTACACTTTACTATATATTCACATAGAAAACAGCTGATTTACACTGGAGTAATATTTTACAATATTACTGATTTTTTGTATATTAATCAAATAAATGCAGCCTTGGTGAACATCAGTATATATATATAACACCAAATATATACTGTATTTACAAACTTTTATTTTAGATGTGATTAATTGCGTTTAAGTGATTTGACAGTAGTCCAAGTTACATTTATCTGTAATTATTATGTGTCACATATTTCTTAAAGTCAAGATATGAGCTAAAAATCTTAATGAAATCTGCTATATTCTCCAACTCGTTCAGCACAGTCTCTTCGTCAGGAGCTGTAATGTAATCCAAATGCTTTTCATTTAGCATTTTTAATGTGTATAATGTATTATTCATATGTTCCTCAAATGAAGTAAATACAAAAAATAGCCGATCACCCTAATGACCTAGTTTGTCTTGAGACTGTCATATGACGGTACACAGATTCAGGAGTAATGGACTGTATTTCATGTATCTGGACTTTAAGGCGAGATTTTTTTTTAACGACATACAGTTGTTATTTGTATATTTGAACATCCAGCATTGCTGTCTTTGGCTATGAAAACAATCACACAGAGCATGTGCAGATGTGGGACTAAATATTGCATCCTAATATTTAAATATCGGTTGCTAACGCGACGACACAACCTTGTTTACAATCTTGCTTGCTTTTAGCTCATCTGTGGCCCAACGAAAGTGACGAGCTGATAAACCCGTCAGCATACACGGGTTCCTCTTTAAACACGCAGAGAATGGAGAATAAACTCATAAACCTCCTGCGGTGTAACACACAATTATACCACAGCGCCTTCCTATCAGCTGACCTCACAACACGACAACTGTCCAAGCCAACCCATGAAATCCAAAGGCCTAATCCACAGCGGATTTGAGCATCGATGAATCATAAAACAGATGAAGTGCAATAATTCTGTCTAAAGTCACGATTCGACACATATCACGATACGATATTATTGCCATACTCCAAAGGTATGGTAAAAAATGTAGTTGATTAAAATGCTAAATGTGATATTGCATTGTGTGTGTGAATGAATAGTCTTGGACTCGGTGCTGAAACCCAAAGCACAGGACAATAGAGACACCAGAATAACAATATTCATGATTCTGAAGATGAAAACACTGAATTATTGTAGATGAATATGCTTGATCTCTGTCACTGACTAGATATATTTATAATAATGTCGGGCACTTTTACTGGTAACATCAGACATCTGGCATTATCAGCACACACACATATTCCCCCAGTGCATTATTATACATTATATTCAACATTATATATAGCAGTGTAATGCAGTACTGACACTACAACTCTGAAAACCTGAATTTTTTCACGTACAGTAATTTTTATTTTTGGTGAACTATCCACAATCAGTGTTGTGCAGTAACTACTTTTTTTTTTTTTTGCATTGTGTGTGTGAATGAATAGTCTTGGACTCGGTGCTGAAACCCAAAGCACAGGACAATAGAGACACCAGAATAACAATATTCATGATTCTGAAGATGAAAACACTGAATTATTGTAGATGAATATGCTTGATCTCTGTCACTGACTAGATATATTTATAATAATGTCGGGCACTTTTACTGGTAACATCAGACATCTGGCATTATCAGCACACACACATATTCCCCCAGTGCATTATTATACATTATATTCAACATTATATATAGCAGTGTAATGCAGTACTGACACTACAACTCTGAAAACCTGAATTTTTTCACGTACAGTAATTTTTATTTTTGGTGAACTATCCACAATCAGTGTTGTACAGTAACTACTTTTTCGGGTAAAAAGTAGTGTAACGCGCTACTACTGAAAATTTGGTAACGAAACGTAGTTCCTTTTTCAATTCGCCGCAACGTTACTTTCCCCAGGGACAGATTATCTGTCCCTGGGATTTGACAGCGATCTCCGTCATTTGATAGATTTGACCACGATCGCCATCTCCATAGTGAACGCCCCAGAGAGAAATGCACAATGGATTACATAATCAGAGAGTAGCCTATTTCTTTTTGTTTTGAATTGTTTCGTTTAAAGACATTTCAAGTTTAAATTCTATACGTTGAGTTTCGGTTAATTTATGATGAGATGCTCCAGTTCACGTGCAATGCAAGTGACCACGCCGGCGCTTCCATGATTACATTGTCTCCTATATTTGCTTCTTACTTGCAGGCATTTTGTTGATAAAAAATTGATTAAAATTAAGATACAATTTATACAAAACGAAATTCGCTTTAAAGAAAGGCTTTCTTCAACACAAAACTTAATGAAGTGGTCAAAATCATGTCTGATTGACTCAATGTCTCCCGATATATTGCGCATCCATCTTACTCGCGCTGTTCACTTTTCATAATCAGCATAGATGGAAAAAAAATAACATTATAATATTTTAACAAATATGAAACTAAATCCGCTTATTTAATGGCTACAACACGTAGGCTATAGTAGGCCTAGAGACTCTCTATTTGTATATTGCTGCACAAGCACATTCATTTAATTCTGAATTTTGCACACATAAGTTGAAAGGCATTTGTTTACGTGCATAGTAAAACATATCTGCAACATTTATCAAGTTCACGGATAATTGTGCGTGCATTTATTAATCATTATGATACTAAAATCATAATAAAGTAGGCTATACTATGCGCAAAAAATCAGATGAGCCCAGAATATGAACGCAACGTGTTTACTTACACGTTAAGCATTTTCCTCCCATAGAAAACCATTATAAGAACGCTTAATTTGGCTTAATGCAGATTAGAATGTCCCCTTATTATGTCTAAATAACAAGATAAATGTTCTTTTTTTTTCTTCACCATGCGGTTCAGGACTTCCATAGAATACAGCCTGAATATAATTGCTTCCAGAAATGATTTTTGGGGGTGCTAACGGGGTGCTTTGGTCTTTCTTGGGGGCTTTCTTTCTAGCCCCTCCCTAGCGCCGCCCATGCATATGCCTATCCATTAACCGGCATTTCTTCATAAATATTAAAATGTTTGATAAATGCATTATGCATTTATGGCATTATATATGGCATTATGCATAGTAAAACTTTATGTAGGCCTACACATTTAGGAACAGATATTGGGTTCTGCCCAAAGTCAAGCAACATAAAAGTAACGTAAAAGTAACGAGTAACGTAAAAAGTTACTTTCTATATGGGGTAACTAAGTAAAGTAACGGATTACTTTTTTAAATTAGTAACGAGTAACGTGTTACACTACTTTTTAAAAGTAACTTCCCCAACACTGTCCACAATACAGATTATTGCATTTTTGTATTGCGATATATTGTTACCCCCCGATAAATATACGATGTTTCGGCCCCTTTAAAACATGTTCGTTCTCTTCATCCTGGGATGCTTTCATAAACGCATGGATGCTGCAGCTTTTCCACTCTTCACTTTGTAGTAGTAATAATATTCTGGCACATATTTTGGTTGTATGATAATAACATGTTTGTTGCTGTGGACAGTCTTGTGTCTGACGTGTTGCAGCTGTGGGTGTTTGTTGATGTTGTAACGCAGGAAATAATAAATATCTTACGGATATATCCGAGCCTGGGGGGACGTGTAAATGTCACTCCTGTTGTGCAACACACGTCTGAACCGGTCTGAACAGTGTGCAGCTGTAGTGAGAACCAGAGGGAATCCAAGACGGCAAACTCGTTTTACTTGCACAGTTTCTGCGATGCAAGTAAAGAGATTAACACTGGGTTTCCGCGGGGAATTAAAAAGCATTGCATTTTAATCCTACAGGCTTTAAAATGTGTATATATATATATAGTTTTGAAGAAGTTTATACTACCAATTTATTTGAATATAGCCTTCATAATCAATTATTTTTATTTGCTGTCGCAAAATATACGTTAGTGTGATAAATGGGCGGAACCAGTTTGGTCGGTGATCGTGATTGCTTCCGGCCGGAGCAAAATTGCCGTGATGCGAAGATGACGCGGACATTTTGTACAGCAGGAATAACTCTAGGGGAATAACCATAAAACTAGACCAGAAAAATGGGAAGGTGCAAATGCCAGCAGAAGTGGCTGGAAGACAGTTTAACGCGTCTAAACATTTAACGTAATCAACGCAGCATCCGTTAATTTTGAACCTGAACTTGGCTTGAACGAACAATAACACACAATTATGCCAAAATGTCAGTTTTGTCGAGGATCCTCATAACATAAGAGCAGTCTTAAATTAGTTAAAGTCTTAAATGAACGTGAAGAGTTGAGAGAATGGTGTGTGTGTGTGTGAGAGATCCTCTGTCAGCAGCGGCTGCTCTTAAAGGGACAGCAGCCAATAAAGCTTTCTGTCAGTAATGTTAATCACAGAACAGGGAAAATCACTCACTGCTCTTGACTAAACAACTGTTTTAGCTTTAATAAGGATTAGTCTATATTTAATCTATAATTTACGCCATACAGATGGTTTGATAACTTTATTAAATTTCTGTATATTGTTCAGGAAGGGTACAGGTAAATATAACATTATTTAGGGGTTTATGTGAGGATTGTTTGAAGTCCACTTAAATTGAATTTGAAGCCTAATAAATGTTTTGTTTTTTTTAAATCAAAGCCTTCGATTACACTGAGGTTAAATGGCTATAATTAATCATTTTTATCCAGACAACAATTGCTGTATTAGTATCAGTGATACTGGCCTTCATTCATAAAAAACACAAGTATTTGAAATATACTGTCTTTATGTTGTTACATTAGTTTGGATAATAACTGAAATTATTACGTTATAAAATATAGGCTATAAACTAGATATAAACCTACAAAAAATGTAAGTGTTTAATTGCAATTCATCACAGATTTTTTTATTTATTAATTGAGTTTGGGTGCTTTCACACCTGGATCGATTGGAGACGTTGTTCCGAAGCAAAGGGGCGTTTCTTTTTTGGCCCGGTTCGTTTGGTCATATGTGAACACAACAATCGCACTCTGAATCGGAAAACAAAACAACCGAGCCGAGACCGCCTAGAAAGGGTGGTCTCGGCTCGATTCTATACGAACCCTGGAGCGGTTCGTTTGTAGTGAGAACACAACCGACCCACAAACCAGAACAAATCAATGTGTTGCCTGTCTTACTCATTACAAGGTGGTCTCGTACCTTTATGTACTGCCTTTGCGCGGCACTGCTCGACGGACCGTTCATAACCCCTCTCTTTCATTTTATAGCTGATCTTCTTGTACACTTCGGTGTTCTTGTGTGTAGTGTCCAACATCCGGGAGATGTGTTCTTCCGACCAAATATCTATGAGGCATTTCACCTCTTCGTAGCACCAAGTGAACCCTTGATTCATTTTGTGTTAGGCTACTGTTGTCATGGCGATTTCCCTCAATATGAGGTAGTGACGTAATGGCGTAAGGAAAGCCCTGGAAGGGTGCGCGATTTGGACCGCTTTACAACAGTGTGGTGTGAACAGAGTGACGTATTAAATTGATTCGGAACAAAGTATTCTGTTTCGGATCTGTTCCGGAACAAAACAAATCGATCCAGGTGTAAAAGCACCCTTAATTTTTTTAATCGATTGACAACACACACACACACATATATATATATATATGTATATATACTCGGCCATTTTGTAGTGGTGTCCGAATTCTGAGTGAACGACGACATCATTCCCTAATCCCTACATTCGTTCACTACTTTTACCCACAATCCTCTCTGAATTCGAGTGTACATTGCAAGGTCACGCTGGACGTAGGCGGAAGTATCGCCCCATTGTTTCCAAGCGTGGTGAAGGAGGATCGTTAAAATTTTATTGTATGTTGAATGACTTATTTATGTCTTTGTGCCAGTTTGTTGTTTAAAATGGTCCTTTCGTGTGCGTATCCTGGTATTTAAAACAATGGGGCTGTACTTCCGTCTACGTCCAGCGTGACCTTTCCACCGTGATGACGTAATCCCTGGCGCGTCGCAGACCAGCACAAGATGAAAAATCGTGGTTAAAAAGTATATACATGTTTATTTTTTTTTTTAGAAAATGGCCGATGGTTTGGCTAGATAAGACCCTGTTCCTCAGCTGGGATCGTGCAGAGCCGTGTGAAGCTCTTCAAAACCCTTTGAAACTGCATTGATTTGGACTTCAACAATTTGGTTACCGTTAAAGTCCATTGTGTGGAGAAAAATCCTGAAATGTTTTCCTCAAAAAACTTAATTTCTTTTCCACTCAAGAAAGAAAGACATGAACATCTTGGATGAGTAAATTATCAGGAAATTTTAATTTTGAGGTGAACTAATCCTTTAGGTTAACTTTATTGTTCAGTAAAACTATATGTTATTGCGAATATTATTGTGACTTGTTCATCATTGTGTCAGTGTTTTATTCGCTGACTTTAGCAGCTTCTCATCATGAAGAACAACATAGTGACGATGTAAGCGGACCCGCGGTGTGTGTAGAGAGAAATGCCTCATTCTGAGGTAATACAAACATTATGTAAGGTCTTTATACAACACTGAAAACATAGTTATGTATTTGATATTGCATTTCTGTCAACAGATCCTCCTAAATATTACACACTGCACCTTTAATGCACGAAAACTTACAAATGAGTACAAATTCATATGAATCAGCCATAAAATGGTTAAGAATTGATAATCATGATAATCATTTGTACTGGTATAAGGAGTATAAACTAAAGCATCTGAGAGGGATAATGATGCATTTCCTTAGATGGTGAGAGATGTTGTTGTTAGGCTGATCTGAATGATGGATATGTAGCGATAAAGCTTGTCACTTCTGTGGTATTTGGTGGAGAAAGTCTTAACTTTGGGGCCTGTGTTTATTCCTCAGCCTCCTGTACCAATACAGGTCTTTCACAGCACTTTAAATGAAGACGTCAGTGCAGTTTAAGAACAGCATGTCCTTCTGGGTTTCACACAATAGGGTTAGTTGCCTTCTACATCCTGTGAACTCTTCTCTCAGAACACTGCGAACCGTGTGTGTGTGTGTGTGTGTGTGTGTGTAGAGGAAGTCTCCCCCTCCCCGTATTGCGTCAGCTTGGGTCGTTTCACTGCGAGAAATGCTCACAGAAATGTTCACAGATGTAAGTGTTTTGGAGGGTTGGAGCCGACGCTGATGTAGCCGTGAAGGTTTCAGAGCCCAAAAAGGGCACAAGACACTTTGAGCTGTAGAGTTTGGCTTTGTTTGTGAGCTCCTTAAAAAGTCAGGGATTGAACACATTCCTGAAGGGGGTTATTGTGTTACGCATCGACCGTGTGCTTCGTTCTTGGTGTCGTCTCAAACTAACCGAGGGTTGATTCTTTTCTGTTAATAAAATCATGACTTTGACAGTTTGCTGTGCAGTGACTGTGTTCCTTATTTAATAGGATTACAAATATCATATATTGATTCATTTTTCTGGGTGAATCAAAAGAACTATATTTTTATAGTCATATTTCATATTAGTCATATTTCACAAAAATATTATCTATATCCGTCCGTCCGTCATTAGCAAAGCCTAGCAACTAGCCAAGAGTTATGTCTGCAGCGCTTTATCGTATTCGGACCAAACTTGGTACATGTCATCATAAGCATGACCTGATGTTACATGCAGCGTTTCAGCGCAGTGCCACCTACTGGTCCGGAGAAACACAATTGGATATTGGATAAAACTTTTGAACATTTTGTCCAAAAATCATAATGGCTTCGTTAGATTCGGAGCGGCATGCCGAGTCGAATGAAATCGAATTTTCCCATCTCGGCCATTTTGGGCGTCACCCATTTTGAATTTTGTAGTAAAATGGCGTATTTTATGAACGCATTAGCATATCGTTACGAAACTCGATATGGGTTATCATCGGCACCATGCCCTGAAGGAGCCTGAGAAGTTTTGAACCAAAATCAAATATTCACATGCTCATAACTTTGGGTTTGGTTGACGTATTTTCACGGGAGTCATCTCTTTAGATTCCTGAATCCTTGCCGAGTCCGACGATATCAAACACGCTAGGTTTCGCCTTATGGTTTGTGCAACGTTGTGATATAGTGCTTAAACATTTTTTTGCGAACATCTTCGAAAGCGTTAGTCTGATCGAGACGAATCCACCATAGGGAAATTGGAAACATAGGTAGTTGGCTATACTAATGGCCAAATGTCAACATTTTGATAGTAAGTGGCAAAAAAAATGCAAACAAAGTTGTCCATGGGTAATTTTTATGTTCTCATAGATATAAATGTCTATAACTCCAAAACAAAATGAGATATTTTCACCAAATTTGACACATGTATGGGCTTTTGACACTCTGAGACACTCACATAAAAAAATGGTGGGATCGTGTCTCTTCTTGGCGCTATATTAGAACGAAACAATACAATACAGTATTATGATATAAAATGCTATACTTTACGAATACGTTGGTGAACCATTACGAAACTCAGTCAGTACGTGCCACCATTAAATCATATTATTAGTTACTGTATGTATGATATTTCAGCCATTTTACCTACAGTCATCTTTAAATGTCTTCAATTGCTCATTGTTGCAGTTGTTCTGACACTCCCAGGCATGTCTTGTCTTTTCTTCTTTGCGCTTGGCCCCGATAATTGCTGCTTGCAGCTATATTGTTTAATTTAATCTGCCATGTACTGGCTAAAACACGTTAGCAATTTGCTAATTCATGGCTTGTTTTTCTAAAAGACTGTATTGCCTTAACAACTTCAAGCCTGCTTATTAAAAGCTAAAGCTGCTTTAAACTTCAAACATGCCAAAATTCATCCTGACCAACTTTATTTGTCTTTATTTAGTTGTTATTGTTATATTCATGAAAATAAAAAAATGTCATTCTCATTACTTAAATAAATAAAACACTAACTTTGAAACAAGCAAGCGACCAAAACGGCAAACTGCAAGTAAATGAATGTTGTTTTAAAGATGCATAGCTAGCCTGGAGGGTCTTTTCCGAGTGTGTGTGTGTGGTTGTGAAATGTCCGTTGTTTGCTCCCCTGACCCGGGCTGTGGTCTCCGTGATGTGTGTGTGTGTGTGTGTGTTGACCGCACTGACGCCCGTGGGTGGGGTTGTGAAGCAGGGTTGAGGTGTAACTCCAGGGGCGGGGGGCTCGTGCCAGAATGTTGCGTCTGAGACTACAGCCCATACTTCACATTCCTCCACTGCTCTGTAATGCGCCGGGAACACAATGTGCTCTCACTCACTCACACACACACACACACACACACACGCACACACACACACACACACAGGAGAACACAGTGTTTACCTTTCTTTTCTTCCCCTCTTCCTCTCTTTCTCTTCCTTCCAGGTTCGACATCTACAGGAAAGTGCCTAAAGATCTCACCCAGCCCACGTACACCGGAGCTTTCAGTGAGTGCTGGTGTTTATAATGCACATTTCCCATCATAGACCCTCATCCAGTCAAACAATAACTCGCTTCATCTGGCACTGGTTTACAGCCGGTGGCTCATCTGCTGCTTCCAGATATATATATATATATAGATAGACAGACAGACAGATTGACAGACATACAGATAGATAGATAGACAGACAGATATAGATATCTATCTGTCTATCTATCTATATCTGTCTGTCTGTCTATCTATCTGTCTATCTATCTATATCTGTCTGTCTGTCTATCTATCTATCTATCTATCTATCTATCTATCTATCTATCTATCTATCTATCTATCTATCTATCTATCTATCTATCTATCTATCTATCTATCTATCTATCTATCTATCTATCTATTTATCTATCTATCTGACTATCTATCTATCTATCTATCTGACTATCTATCTATCTATCTATCTGTCTGACTATCTATCTATCTGACTATCTGTCTGTCTGTCTGTCTGTTTATCTATCTATCTATCTATCTATCTATCTATCTGTCTAACTATATCTCTTCTATCTGTCTGTCTGTCTCTCTATCTGTCTATCTGTCAGTCTATCTATCTATCTGTCTCTCTATCTGTCTCTCTAGCTCTGTCTATCTATCTGTCTATCTGTTTGTCTGTCTGTCTGTCTGTATATCTATCTATCTATCTATCTATCTATCTATCTATCTATCTATCTATCTATCTATCTATCTATCTATCTATCTATCTATCTATCTGACTATCTGTCTGTCTGTCTGTCTGTCTGTCTGTCTGTCTATCTATCTATCTATCTATCTATCTATCTATCTGACTATCTGTCTGTCTGTCTGTCTGTCTGTCTGTCTGTCTGTCTATCTATCTATCTATCTGACTATCTATCTATCTGACTATCTATCTATCTGACTATCTGTCTGTCTGTCTGTCTGTCTGTTTATCTATCTATCTATCTCTCTGTCTGTCTAACTATATCTATCTATCTGTCTGTCTGTCTATATCTGTCTATCTGTCAGTCTATCTATCTATCTGTCTCTCTATCTGTCTATCTAGCTCTGTCTATCTGTTTGTTTGTCTGTCTGTTTATCTATCTGTCTATCTATCTGTCTGTCTGTCTATCTGTCTGTCTGTATCTGTCTATCTGTCAGTCAGTCTCTTTCACTGTCTGTCTATCTATCTGTCTGTCTATCTATCTCTTCTATCTATCTGTCTGTCTATCTTTCTGTCTGTCTATCTATATCTGTCTATCTATCTATCTATCTGTCTATCTATCTATCTATCTATCTATCTATCTATCTATCTATCTATCTGTCTGTCTGTCTGTCTGTCTGTCTGTCTGTCTGTATCTATCTATCTATCTATCTATCTATCTATCTATCTATCTATCTATCTATCTATCTGTCTGTCTGTCTGTCTGTCTGTCTGTCTGTCTGTCTGTCTGTCTGTCTGTCTGTCTGTCTGTCTGTCTGTCTGTCTGTCTGTCTGTCTGTCTGTCTGTCTGTCTATCTATCTATCTATCTATCTATCTATCTATCTATCTATCTATCTATCTATCTATCTATCTATCTATCTATCTATCTATCTATCTATCTATCTATCTATCTATCTATCTATCTATCTATCTATCTATCTATCTATCTATCTATCTATCTATCTATCTATTCCAGCTTTGATCCACAGTTGTGTTTTCCCAAACCAATTTGCTGACTCAGTTTCTAGTGTCCTAACTATTGTCCTGCATATATGCCTCATTGTTCCCTCGTTTTTTTCGTAAGGATGGATGTTTCTAATGCTAGGTGTTGCCGTTTGACTCACGATGATATGATACACACTCACACTCACACACACACACACACACACACACACACACACACTCATTACTATGGCCCTGTCCTTTGTTGTTGTGGCTTCGGGGGAATTACTTCATGTTAAGTCATGTTTGCCGAGACCAACCCTGAACGCAACCTAAATATTTTGCGGCTAAACCGGTCCTGCATGTGAATTGGATATCAGGGCAAATATCTGGGGTTTGAAAGGTAAACACATGTGGATTTTTGGTTAGATAATGTCATCTGTTCGAACTTTTAAAGCTTTTAGCTATCAAAACGTTAACGGGAAAGAAAAATCAATTCGATTTAATCAACTGTGTTTTTAAAGTTAATAAAAAGGAAGGGAAACAGACAATAAGCTAAAATCAATGTGATTTAATCAACCCTGTGATAAATGAATATAATGTCATCTGTCTAGTTTAATCGACTCTCTTCAAAGCTTTGTAGTGTAGTTAATATAACCACAGTAAACTGAAGGGAAAATCAATCATTGACATGTAAAGTGTTGTTAAATCTTTCCCAGTATTATCCTCATTAAAGTGGAACGAGTGATATAACCCATGATGAACCTGAGTCCGTGAGCGCATGTGTCATAGCGACACGCCTTATTGTTTGTGTTATAGCTAAACATTAGCTTGTGTAAACTGGAATGAACCGGAGTCTCAGGATGACGTGTCAGCCACAGAGTCACATGACCCTGAGAGTCACTGGAGACGGTGTCCATGTAAATATGCACTCGCTTCTTCTTACTTTGACTCATCTGGTCACACGTTGAACTTAGTAGCGATTACGTTAACCAGAGCAATAAAGCCACGAACATTAATGCGCCTTATGCAACGGCCTGTTGACTTTCACATACACTCATTTTGCATACTCAGACATAATTTATAGAAATGATGTCACTGCTAATGGGTTGATGTCAGCAAACACACTGAAAATGTTAGTTTAGGGTGGAAAAAAGTGCTGAAAATAACTCACTAATGTGTTTTTTTGTACCTTTTCTAATCCCCTCAGTTTCAATATGCTGCTGCGTCTTCATGTTGTTCCTCTTTCTCTCCGAGCTGACAGGATTCATCGCTACAGAAATGTATGTATGAAAGCTGTAATCAAAAATGCCTGTCTTGAGATTATAATGAAGAAAAAAAGGTCTGGTGTCATAAATTTGGCTACTTTTTAAAAAGTGTGTCCCACTTTATATCAAGTCTGTTGTAATAACAACATTTGATACAGTGCACTTATTGTGTACATACAATTTTTATATTGTACTCGTACTTACTCGAATATCTAACAATACAAATGTTTAAAAAAACGGGATTTTTATATAGTTTATACTCTTATTATGTCCATAAATGGACCAAGGTGAACATATTTAGACAGGTTGTGATTTTTTTAAAAACTTTTGTTTGTTTTCAGACAGTATAATATATAACTTTCAAAAACGTCCAGTACAAATATTACTACATTTTACAGTACATTGTTACTGTGTTAACTGGAATACAGCTAATGTACATGCATGCAAGAGTAGCAAATGTTATCAGAAAAGATGATTGGCTCTTTTAAAATCGGCATGAAATCAAAATAAGTGAACAATTCATCCACGCAAGTTAATTCACAAAAAAAAAAAATCTGTAATCTTTAATCAAAACCCATCAGGAATGGCCTTCGGTCTCTGATGACATCAGTGTGACATCCGTCCAGCGGTCGAATGAAACGCCTACTTTTATAGATCCAATCAATTCCCAGTGGAAAGAAACAAGCCATGCCCTCTAGTTCCCTCATTCAGTATTCAGTTCACTCGGAAAATGCATCACATTACTGAAGTAAAGTCGGTCTCAACTTTAAAGGTGCAGTGTGTAATATTGACAGCTAGTGGCTGAAATGGGTACTGCATAACACACAGTTTCTGCCAGTCTCATGCTAATCTTGAGTACATATACAGTAGTATTGTAGAGCTACACAATATATCGCAACAGCTTGTAATAACTGCGTTAATGAACTAAAGACAAAGAAAATCACTCACTGCTCTTGGCTGAATAACTTTTGTAGCTTTAATAAGAATCAATATATCAAAAAACTTTCCGAAACGTATATGAATCCCCCGTCATACGTCCAACTCGGGGTTTTTTTCTTCACTTTGGGCATGTTTAGCATGAGAACCCAACTCTTTTAACAGTGTAAATAAGTCAGAATGTATGAAATGGCATTAGACATCCCCTTTAAGGACACGCAGAAGACACGAGCGTAATGGGTGTCGAAACATTATTGGCTGAGTTTGCAGTGTGCGTGATGTTATGGATTTACTATTAAGTATTTTAGATTTGGCTCCCTAAGACTAACTATACTAGTATAACTTATACGCTAGCGCATCTATATATATATTTGAGGTTAGCTACGTTCACACTCCAGCGAGTCTCCAGTCGACTACAGCGCCCAGAGCCGATAATCTAACTTACTTGTTCTGTTACTGCGCAGCTTTAGTGTAAAACACAAAACACAAATACAACGGTTTTATAGAATAAGGAGGTATGGCAAAAAATGACATGAAACATTACTTAATTTGATTGGTTCTTCATGGACAAGCCCTCTTGTTACCAAACTCTGTTTACCAAACTCTGTTTTTGGTTTCGAGTTTAGACACCTGTCTAGTTTCATTTTCCATATTTGTCATTTACACACACACACACACACACACTAAAAGTCAAATGTTTTCCCTTGGTTTCGCACAGTACATTCAGTTCAAATGTTAGATGTTAAATTAGGTTAGATGTTAGTCTAACATGGTTAGTTTAATATATATAGTTTAAAATTTCCACCACAGTGATAACAGAATAAAACAAGAACAGACATTCAGAAATGTAACAAACAAGTATGTCAATTTAGTATGTTTCCTTAATATCTGCAAATAGTATTTTTATGCTTTAGTACAGTCAAAAAATCCTTAACTGAAGGTTGGCACCTCCAAATCTCACAACCATACCCACCTTATTTTGCACCTTGTGAATGTGCGAGACTTATTCGGCCTTTAGTCAATCATTTTATCCCTTTAAACTCATCTTTGATCACCAAAATGACATATTTAAACATTTTCTTGCTTGAAAAAAGTTTCTTCATGCCTTAAAACGGCTTGAATGTAATTCGACACCCTTGCCTCATTTAGTATGCGTGGTTTTATGAATATGCCCCGCCCCCACTCACTCATGGTGTGTCTTAAAGCGTATTAAAAACACCACATAGACACATAAACAACATTAAAAGCTGGATTTACACCACAGGGGGACTTTAATGTTCATTAGCCGATATAAGGAAATAACTAGAAGAGTAACAAAGTGCAGTAAACTGTAAAACCATTTGTGCAACAAACAATTGTTTCTGATAATAAATGAAAATAATATAATAACAAATACCATGTTGTAATATCAAACAGCATAACGGACAGTTTATGTACAGCTAAAAATTAATGGAAAAGTGAATGAGACCCGAGACTTAAAGTTACAAATGGCCACGTCCGCTCTAATGTTAAAAATAAGGTGGTGTGTGTGTTATTTCTTCCACTTATTTCTACGTTAGTCTCCGCCTTTTATTCATCGACTAAAAGTTGTGTTATTATTGTTTAAAATAAGCAGGGAAGCAGTTCAGTTTATAAATATGAATATTTGGAAATGTTTTCCACCCCAAATTAATGCAAACGGCTCAACCAACATGTAGCTAAGAAAGTCACAAAACAGGAAATGATGTCACAGAGATCACTCTTAAAAATAGGATGTGTTGAGCGTTTTATGACATGGAAAAAGTGGCTCGTTTATGTAAATGGTTCAACCTCAGGGTATTCATAACTCCTTTTTTTTATGTTTTAGTTAGTAAAAATGTTTACTTTTCAAATGAATCTTGATGGTTTGTTTCACACTGACTTTCTGACCCAAGTTTGACCTCGGTTAGACAGACTTTGGTGTGTGTTTGTCAACTCCTTTCATGTGTTCATCGGGGGGAAGTGAGGAAACGAAAATTGCAGTTAATGTAATTTTGGCATTTTACTGTCAAGCTTAGATATTTAATTTTAGCAGATGACAAATGCTTATCAGAACTACATTTAATGTGTGTGTTTTCATGTGTGTTTTCCAGAGTAAATGAACTGTATGTGGATGACCCTGATAAGGACAGTGGAGGGAAGATAGAAGTGAGTTTAAACATCAGTTTGCCAAACTTACACTGTGATTGTGAGTATATACACAACATACATAAATACTCTTCTGAATGATGTTTGTCTAACCACATGTGTATCACACGACATGTTATGAGAGTTAGGTGTTGGTACGGGATCTTAATTCGCTGACGTGGATTGCGATACACACTCCCACACGAGTCTCGGTTTGAGTGTTGTGTACATGCATTGCACGGGTTTCTCACAGTCGGATTGGGACAGGCCTTTCGCCTCAATCAGACGCGCTGTTTTGAAACTCGACAGGAAGTCATTTGGTCGTACGTGAGCAAACGTATGAGGAAACGCTATTTTTATATTTGCCCAAGGATTTGCCAAACATTATTTGATATGTCATGTTTTTCGTAAATGATTCATTCATTCCTATTGTGACTTAATAGATAGTCACTAGTTATGTGGATTAGGGCTGGGGGATCAAATGACTTTACTGGTGAAAAAAAAAAAAAAAAAACTTTTTTTATTAGGTACGTATAGTGTCATGCACTAAAAATTGTTAGATATTCTTACTTGTTGATTTAGTGGAAAGTGTGGTAATATTAAAAAATATATATATATATCAGATTTTAGCATCAAATTTTTATTAAATGTTTTGAACATGACTGTTTTGTCAAAATAAATTGAAAAAAATATAATTTTATAGCTTATCACATACCAGATCTCAGCAATTACATAGAGATGACACATGAAAAAAACATTTTTAGCTGTGTCTCCAATCCCTAATTAGGATCATAGAACAATGGATCGAGTGATTAGTTTCACTAAGCATTTAATCATTCAGCATCCACAGACACTTTTATTCAAAGCAACTTACAAATGCTTCTTCTTCATGACTGGTTTAAGCAGTTAAAGGGACAGTTCACCCAAAAATGAACTCACCCTCAAGTTGTTCCAACCCTGTATGAATTTCTTTCTTCTGCTGAACACAAAACATACTTTGAACCAAACATCCAAACCAAACTTCGACAGTATGGGGTAATAATACTATAGAAGTCTATCATGGGATTCATCAGCTGTTGAGTTCCTGACATTCTTCACAAAACCTTCTTTTGTGTTCAGCAGAAGAAAGAAATTCATACAGGTTTGGAGGTGAGGGTGAGTACATATTGATTCAACTCAGCGTCATGTTAATCAAAAAAAAAGAAGAAAAAAAAGAAACAATGCCTCGTTCTATTTATAATGTAGTGAAATGAAGGACAAATGCCTTACAAATGCAGATTTTTGGTCCAAAAAATAATAATGATATACATCTCAAAGTTGAAATTTGTTTGGAAAGTGCCCTAGGGGTCGTGTGTCTGAACGCCAGCACCCTCAGAGGAGTTGTGGTCACCTCTGATGTCACTTTGGGCAGATCCTCAAACGTTTGGACACACATTTGCAACCGGCTGTTTCACACACATTACACACAGGCCAAACTATGTTCAGACTTAGCAACATCTTGAGCCGTTCTCATGGGTGAGGAATAGAGGTTTTGCCTATTATGGAAGACGTTTTTCTTTTAAATGGAGCATGTTTGACTGAAACCCTTGTTATGAGTCATGAAGACGATCCGAATAATGACCTCATTTACTGTTCTCAATCAGCCGTGTGAAGCACGAGTAGATATCGAGCTTTACCTTTTCTGAAGGATACGTCAGAGGGTATTTCCCATGAGAGTAGGCTGGTTGCTAGGGCACTGAAATGTACCACTAACGCATGTTTGAGTGGTTGCTAAGGTGCTGCGGTTGGTGTTATGCTGGTTATTTAGTGTGAAATTAGTGTTTTTTTGCTCACTTATTGTCTTCTAGATGAAAAGTCTGATTATAAGAGCAATAATAATTGTATAAATTAATCAGTAGTCATAAGACATTCAAATTAATTCCATAGTAAATGATAATTGATGATACATTTCATGAGATATCCGCGGTTTTCCGTAAAACTACATGGGGCTTTTTCATGCTTTTACTTTATTTCTGTAGACATACACATCGTTCCCTCCTTTACAACGTCACTTTTCAACACTCGTGTGTTTGTGTGGAAAATGTGGATGCTTTTTCCTTTCTGCGCTTGCTGAGAAAACCAAGTATTCTGGGCACACGTCGGTTTGCACTTAAAAGGGCAATTAAATGTTTCCATTAGCACATTTACCCCTTAACGAGTGGAGATCGTGTGGTTGTAGTGTACTGGATTGAGTCTAAGCTGTAGTTGTCGTGGTTTATGCCTAATCAGTAGTGAGCGAGGGTGGTTTACTTCTCTGGAAATTGTCAAATTCCCTGGAAACGTTTACTGGAATCATTCTTCCATTCAGTTTCTGGCTGGCCTTTAATTTTTTGCACTTTTGAGATCATGAATCGTAATCTTACCTGTCATCATAAGAGGAAAGAGCCAGTGTTGCTTTCTTAGGAAGGCTTAAAATAGCATTGGGCTAATGGGACAACATGGTCTTAGTATAAGATCTGCCACGACACACTGTGAAAGGTCGGATAAACAGTCGTGTGTAACGGTTTCTGCTGAAACATGAACTTGTTCGGGATAGTTTACCCAAAAAATAACTTGGCCAATAACTGTCAAGATCCAAAAAACTCTGTGTTTTGGTGGATCGGATCACAAGTATGCGAGGGAGACTCATTCCCGTTCACACCTGGTGTTTAGTCCGTCTCTTTTGTCCACTTTTAACCACTTCTGTCCTGATTTCTTCGAGGGTCTATGGGCGGGTGAATATATGGGATCTTTAAATCTAATGGACAAAATAAGCTTGCGCAATTCACATATGAATGCGACCGGAGACGACGACGGGAAAAACACACGGAGATCAGCATCTTTCATTCCTGCTCTGACAGTCTCAAGACCAGCCGAACGCTGCGAGTGTGTGTTAGAGATCAGGAATGGCGAGAGAACATTGTGATTTGTATGTTTTTCATCTTCAAACTAAACTCGGGTCTTCAGCCGATGAAGTTTAAACCCCGTCTGGCTAGAGCTCTCCCCATAATGTTCCCGCATTAGATTCTGGCTTGTTTTGCAACTGATATGGGTTTAAAAAAAAGCTGTAGTCTCACGACCGACATGTGCTGTAACTGTGGCTTTAAATCAGATACTAATATCTAATATCTGGACATCTGACCCACTTTTAAACTCGTATCCGATTCCCATTGAAATTCCAAGCCACCACAAGGCGAGGGAAACAGGATTTTTTAAAATGAATTTAATGATTTATTGGGTTGGAAACCTTATATAGTGATTGAACACACACAGAAACATTCAGGAGCACAGAAGCCGGCTGTTGTCTTCCCTTTTGCCAAATAGTTAGGAAAACACCCACAATGCACTGGGCATGTTGCCATCCAAGGCCACTCCCACCAGTCCGCTCTGGACACGCCCACAGAGTCAAAGACCGCCTTGCTTTAGTAGGAAACACTTCTTAGCAAACGTTTAGTCTCAGTGGTGTCGATTTGTGTTGTTCCCAGTGCAAGAGTTCAAGGAGTGATCGTTTAGCGGGAGTGAGTTACTTTCGGTTTGAAGGATCCAGCGTGTTGTTTGTTGTAAAACCAAACTCGGGTCTTCAGCCGACGAAGTTTAAACCCCGTCCGGCTAGCGCTCTCCCCATAATGTTCCCGCATTAGGTCAGTAGACGGTGTTTTGTGGCTGTTTGAACACTTTCGACCACATGAGCGTTTACACTGAAAGCCATGCGTCTTCAACTCCCTCTGGAAGTGATGAAAGTGGACGAGCTCAAAGCGTTTCAGGCCCGTTTACTCCAGTGTTTAGAGTCGTTCACTTGTGACCCGATCGACCGAAACACATCTCAATATACCAGGAGTAAACAGGGCTATAAAGATGTCCCAGAAGCAGTCCTAATGGCTCATTACAGGTCTACTGAAGCCAAACACTTGGAGGAACAACTCCAATTCAATCACTGAAAATCTGCCGTAACTCTCAAATGTCGTTCAAACTCGCCTCGACCTTAAACACACACATCTGTTTTCCTCTTGTATGTTGTTGTTGAGTGCGCTGTGTTTACAGCTTCATGCAGATTACACGTTTTCACTTCTACCAGCAATTGTTTTAGATGCACTTTTCCTTTTAATTAACATCCCGAAAGTATTTGGACACTTGAGTCAAACTTTAAAATGTCTGAATGTTATCAAATGTCACCAAAGCAATGTTTGATTTTTAAACAGATGTAATAAAATGTAATCCTTTTTAATGTCTTAAGTGTCCCAGTGCTTCTTTGGGACCAATATAAAGTCAAACCAAACATTATTCAGACACCAGATTTTGTTTACTAGTGTGATCAGGACACTATAGTTCATTTATGTGAGTGAAGAGAGCAAAATAAAGTGAACTGTGACATATTACACCCATAAACTCTTCATACAGTGACTACCAGTAAACATTTGGGAGCAGAAATGATTCCTCCACTTTGAGCTGATCATGTTCTGCTGAAGTGTGTTTTCTGTAATTGCTAATGCTCTTTTTACACACACACTGAACAACATGAAGCATTGCTTGGTCACTGGTTGAGCTAAACTGGTATTATCTAATTGTGTAGTTAAATTGAACAGCTGACAGATATTCAACATAATTCATGTGTGAGAGTCTAACAGAAGGACGGACAAAACCAGTCAATAATCCACTGATCTGAGAACTCTGAGTTCTGCTCATGTTTATCACCATTTTCTAAACTATAGCGAATAAACTGATACTGTGAGAAATGTTGAAGGAGTCTGAATACATTTTGGTTTGACTGTACATCGCCATCACCGGTAATGTTGTTGAAGAAACTGTCCTTTTGTACAACGAAAGTGAAAATTGTTTCTCGCCAATCGTCTGTTTCTGTCTGGCTCTTCTCCTGTGTTTGCAGTGGTGGGTTTGGACATCCAGGACGAGATGGGCCGGCATGAAGTGGGTCACATAGAGAACTCGATGAAGATGCCTCTCAACAACGGCCACGGATGCCGCTTTGAAGGAGAGTTCAGTATTAATAAGGTAAGAGATCCTGACGTCACTTGAACTCTTGTCTTGTCGGGTGTTGAATGTTTCCTGTGGAACTGCTCATCGTAACACAAGAAGCCGTGTGAGGTTTCATTGGCGTCCTTGTAGATTGAAGCCATTTTCGCTTTCTCTCTAATAGAGATTGTGTATCTGATGTGTTTGCCTGTTTGATAACTAGAGGTGGAACGGATCGCAGTTGACCCGTACGGACCAGTTGCCCCGCGGTTCGCCACGCGCGTGATTCGCGGATTAACTGCTCAATTTAACCATCATAGAGTGAAAGTTTATCATTTGGACATGTTTTGTCTTACCAATTTACACATTCGAACAATTTTAAGTGCAGAAGAGGCGAACATCGGGACACACACACACACACACACACACACACAGAGAGAGAGAGAGAAGCGTTTCAGATAGCGCTCGAACACCGAATTGATTCCTCTTTCGTGTTTCCTTGCCCTTGAACGGACATATAAACACAATTATGTCTAAACACCCGTCTCGGCAAGTATTCTCTCGGTTTTGTCATAATTGAACAGTTGAGAAAGAAACCGGATGTTTGTTGGTTTATTCGGCCTTAAAGTGACATTAGCCTAATATTCCTGCTGTCGTCTGTGTCATTAATGTTAATAAAACAACAAAATACAGCTTTAACAAAGATGAAACTATATTTCATTTATACAGTGAACAAATAGTGTTATTTTACATACTTAGGCTTAATTATTCATTTCTGTACCTGAATACTACTGTTAGATTTTGTAAATGTGTAATTTAGTTTTATCTCTGCTTGTAATTTGTTAATTTGTTCTTATTTAATTACTGACTGTTCACTTGTTTTTATTAATGTTTGAACTTTATCAGTTAGGCTAGTAGTTTTTGATGCAGTATCGAAGAACGTCAAGTGAGCTTTAAGTAATTAATTAAAAGATATATATATATACACTCGCCTAAAGGATTATTAGGAACACCTGTTCAATTTCTCATTAATGCAATTATTTAATCAACCAATCACATGGCAGTTGCTTCAATGCATTTAGGGGTGTGGTCCTGGTCAAGACAAGTCTCCTGAACTCCAAACTGAATGTCAGAATGGGAAAGAAAGGTGATTTAAGCAATTTTGAGCGTGGCATGGTTGTTGGTGCCGGGCCGGTCTGAGTATTTCACAATCTGCTCAGTTACTGGGATTTTCACTCACAACCATTTATAGGGTTTACAAAGAATGGCGTGAAAAGGGAAAAACATCCAGTATGCGGCAGTCCTGTGGGCGAAAATGCCTTGTTGATGCTAGAGGTCAGAGGAGAATGGGCCGACTGATTCAAGCTGATAGAAGAGCAACTTTGACTGAAATAACCACTCGTTACAACCGAGGTATCCAGCAAAGCATCTGTGAAGCCACAACACGCACAACCTTGAGGCGGATGGGCTACAACAGCAGAAGACCCCACCGGGTACCACTCATCTCCACTACAAATAGGAAAAAGAGGCTACAATTTGCAAGAGCTCACCAAAATTGAACAGTTGAAGACTGGAAAAATGTTGCCTGGTCTGATGAGTCCTGATTTCTGTTGAGTCATTCAGATGGTAGAGTCAGAATTTGGCGTAAACAGAATGAGAACATGGAACCATCATGCCTTGTTACCACTGTGCAGGCTGGTGGTGGTGGTGTAATAGTGTGGGGGATGTTTTCTTGGCACACTTTAGGCCTCTTAGTGCCAATTGGGCATCGTTTAAATGACACAGCCTACCTGAGCATTGTTTCTGACCATGTCCATCCCTTTATGGCCACCATGTACCCATCTTCTGATGGCTACTTCCAGCAGGATAATGCACCATGTCACAAAGCTCGAATCATTTCAAATTGGTTTCTTGAACATGACAATGAGTTCACTGTACTAAAATGGCCCCCACAGTCACCAGATCTCAACCCAATAGAGCATCTTTGGGATGTGGTGGAACGGGAGCTTCGTGCCCTGGATGTGCATCCCACAAATCTCCATCAACTGCAAGATGCTATCCTATCAATATGGGCCAACATTTCTAAAGAATGCTTTCAGCACCTTTTTGAATCAATGCCGCGTAGAATTAAGGCAGTTCTGAAGGCGAAAGGGGGTCAAACACAGTATTAGTATGGTGTTCCTAATAATCCTTTAGGTGAGTGTGTATATATATATATGCAGTATATATATAATTTTATTTTTATTTATTTTTTTGTATTTATTTTTTTGCTGATCCGAAAAATGATCCGATCCGTGAATTGTGTGATCGATCCAGTAATAATGATGGTGGTGTTGTTCCTCAGGTTCCAGGAAACTTCCACGTGTCGACACACAGCGCCACCGCTCAGCCCCAGAGCCCGGACATGACCCACGTCATACACAAACTGGCCTTCGGGGAGAAGCTGCAGGTCGGCCCGCCGTCATCCGTCAGTAAGAAATAAAGGACGGTGTAAAATCAACATGAATAAGTCATTGTGATGTCGTTCAATCGCAGGTGCAGCATGTCCAGGGGGCTTTTAATGCGTTAGGGGGAGCCAACAGACTGCAGTCCAATGGTATGTCTTTAGCCTTATATATATATATAGTCTGGGTCAATGACGTGACAGTCATTTATGTTTTATCTATTTTTTTTGTTTAAAAATACATTGAAAATGCACTTCATGTAATGCACAATAACTTGATTAAACCTCTTCTATGATGAACGCTTTAAAAAAGAATTGGTGGGGGGGTAGTCAAAAATGTTGCGCTTATATAATAAAAAAGGCAAATTAAATTAATTAAATTCTTGAAAAGAAAAATACTTTAAGTATTCACAATCATGGTTACACTTTATGATAGGTTCCATTAGTTAAAGGTACACTATGTAAAAAAAAAAAAATTTGTTTAAAACTATTAAATGTAAATAATGAGTCTATGGTAAGCCAATTATACGTGTTCATATTTTAGACCTGAGGGGATTGTTTTCACGGGGAAATTGCGTACATACGTCACTTGTGCATGTGTATGGAAGCTTGTTTTCGCCACAGAATGAAAAATAAAAAAGGTAATTGTGACTTTTTATCTCACAATTCTGACTTTTTTTCTCACAATTGCGAGTTTACATCTCGCAATTCTGACTTTATTTCTCAGAATTGCGAGATATAAAGTCAGAATTGCGAGATATAAAGTCAGAATTGCGAGATATAAAGTCAGAATTGCGTGATATAATGTCGCAATTGCGTGTTATAAAGTCAGAATTGCGAGATATAAAGTCAGAATTGCGAGATATAAAGTCAGAATTGCGAGATTTAAAGTCAGAATTGATTGATATAAAGTCAGAATTGATTGATATAAAGTCGCAATTGCGTGTTATAAAGTCAGAATTGCGTGATATAAAGTCAGAATTGCGAGATATAAAGTCAGAATTGATTGATATAAAGTCGCAATTGCGTGTTATAAAGTCAGAATTGCGTGATATAAAGTCAAAATTGCGTGTTGTAAAGTCAGAATTGTGTGATTTTTCCCCCTTAGAATTGGCCTGATAACTCGCAATTGCGAGTTTATATCTCATAATTCTGAGAAAAGATGTCAGAATTTCAAGATATAAACTCGCAATTATGTGTTATAAAGTCAGAATTGCGAGATGTAAACTCGCAATTGTGAGAAAAAAAGTCAGAATTGTGAGATAAAAAGTCGCAATTCTGTCTATTTTTCTCGCAATTGCGACTTTATTTCTCATAATTGCGACTTTATATCTCGCAATTGCGACTTTATTTCTCACAATTCTAACTTCATATCTCGCAATTGTGAGATAAAAAGTCGCAATTATTTGTATTTATTTTTTTATTCAGTGGCGGAAACAAGCTTCCATACATGTGTGTCTCGTCACATCCGTTAATAGAGTAAAGTTGCTCCGACTGCTTTGAAGTGTGTGTGTTATAATGCATAATATCTTTTCATAAATAATTATAACTTAAAATAGGAAGTGACATCATGACTGTGTGTCGAGGGCAAGAAATCTCATGAAATATCGGGCAAGGCTGATTGGTCATTTAGAGTGACTCGCTAAAAATGGTATAAATAGTTTTTTAATTAATCATAACATTTGGGAAATTTTTTTTATTTTTTGTGGACACTTTTACTTGCTATTAAAGGCCTTTTCAAACCAAGAATAATAACTATAAAGATAACTATAATAACAACTATAACAATAACTATATTATCGTTCACACCAATGTACGCTATCGTTCTGTTTCTTATAATCGCTGCAGTTTTGTCTTCTGTCGCTTTAAATGCTCAAGCTCCTCAAAGCAGGAAGGATTCTGATTGGCTGTCAGTGTTTTTATTGTTCATCAGCTGGGAAAAAATCAGTGTGATTCCAACAATTCGGTTCCTGTGTGTCGTCATCGTTACAGTTGTTGTGTGGATTACACTATTGGAGTCAGAGCAATTGTTAACCGTTATAGTTATAGTTCTCGTCTTTGGTGTGAACGGGCTTTAAAGGGGTCCTGATGTAAAAGATGTCAAATAAGTCTCTGATGTCCCCAGAGTGTGTATGTGAAGTTTTAGCTCAAAATAACGTTTTCATCATTTTTTACAGCATGTTAAAGTTGTCACTTTTTGAGGGTGAGCAAAAACACACTGTTTTTGTGTCTGTCCCTTTAAATGCAAATGAGCTGCTGCTCCCGGCACAGGGGGGCGGAGCTTAAAGAGCTTTTGTGTGTGTGTGTGTGTGTGTGTGTGTGTGTGTGTGTGTGTGTTAGTTAGCAGCTCCGATTACCCCACACACACACTGAACATTTCAAAAACGTTTAGTCATTTATGTTCAAACCAGAGTCGGACAAATATGGAGAGACTCAAGAAGAGTGACAACATGTAGAATGGTTACTTGATGGATTTATGTTGCTGATGTGGAGTTAACGATCTTCTAGTCATTGATTAGCATATTCTGTCTTGATCATCTATAAATCGCGTTCCCAGGGGCGGGGTTATGTAAATTTTAGGGTTTGTGATGTCACTAACCCGGGAGGAAGCTCGTGTAGTTCTACCAGCCGTGTGTTGTAGTCCTTAAAGCGATTTCTGTAAAAGCAAATATCTCCCTTTGCTGTGAACTTTGAGCGTTGTAACTTTTGTACCAAATATTTTGGCCCAGATAATCCAAAGAATCCTCATAGCCATGCTTCTGATTTGAGGCGTCATTCATGTTCGTAGTGCGAATGTTGCAGGGCAAGTAACATGTCAAAAGGAAACACTTTGAGTTCAGAGTTTGCTCAAACCCGTAAGAATGAGCAGAAGCACAGCACTGGACCGTCCGTGTGTAGACCTGTGTAACTGAGAGCGCCCAGCACAAGACACACAGATCGTGTTACAAAACAGCACTCAAATAGTCGAGAAGAACTACGTCACTCGGATGAACGGATCCTGTCTGACATTAAACCAGATACAGTTTCCCTGCAGATCTGACACACTACCAGCCTAACGCTTGGGTCTCTTAAAGAAGGCTGCGTTTATTTGATTAAAAATACAACAAAATAACAGAAATATTGTGAAATATTATTCCAGTGTAAATCATCTGTTTTCTATGTGAATATACAGTAAAGTGTAATTTATTCCTGTTATCAAAGCATCATTACTCCAGTCTTCAGCGTCACATGATCCTTCAGAAATCCCTCTAATAATGATTTTATGATCAAGAAACATTCATTATTATCTTCCCGATCCCAAACTTTCGACTGGTCGTGTGTGTGTGTGTGTGTGTGTGTGTGTGACTTCCACAGAAATAAAGCCATGCGTTTGTCTGTCTCCAGCTTTAGCGTCTCACGATTACATTCTCAAGATCGTCCCTACGGTGTACGAGGACCTGGGAGGCAAGCAGAGGTTCTCCTACCAGTACACCGTGGCAAACAAGGTAATCTGAGAGACACACACACACACACACACACATGTGAAGTCTAAATATATGAGCGCGCTGTGCTGATGCCTGTGGTTTCCATCGACGCTGGATGAATTATGGCTCTCTTTAATGAGACACTTGCAGGACGTGTGCAGTGAAGCTGGCGGCATCGTGTGTGTGTGTTCGGGAGTGTAGGGGTGTGTGTTAACATGAGGTCATGTGGTGTGACCGTACCGAGAAACTGTCCTCTGAGTGTCCGAGGTTTCTCAGGTTTGATACTTGTGTGATTATAGATGTTTATAGAGTGATCTTCAGCCATGCTCACATCTTCCTCTTCAGTCGTGTCGCTTTCGGCCAAAGGCTGTGTGTGTTGTGTCTTGTGTGTGTTGTGTGTGTGTGTGCTGAGTAATGAGGCCATAGTTGTGGCCAGTTATATTTGACATCGAAAGTGAATCATTTTTACTGGCGGTGAACAAAGATTTTAGTGGGTTTTTTTCCTCACACAGTTGGACTACTTTTAAGTTTTTTTTTTTTTGGGGGGGGGGTTTCACATAATGCATACATTTTTACCCATTTTGTATTTTTATTAGGTTATATTATTCTTAACTGAACTAATTATTAAATAAATAATACTAATACAAAGGGTGTACCGATTCCCTCATGTCACGATTCGACACATATCACGATTCTGAACTCACGATACGATATTATTGCGATACTCCAAGACATATGATAAACGATTAACAAACAATGTGCTGTTGATTAAAATGCTAAATGTGATATTGCATTGTGTGTGTGAATGAATAGTCTTGGACTCGGTGCTGAAACCCAAAGCACAGGACAATAGAGACTCCAGAATAACAATATTCATGATTCTGAAGATGTAAACACTGAATTATTGTAGATGAATATGCTTGATCTCTGTCACTGACTAGATATATTTATAATAATGTCGGCCACTTTTACTGGTAACATCAGACATCCGGCATTATCAGCACACACACATATTCC